>JAPMLY010000141.1:32500-312500 GCA_026401115.1 Tetraselmis chui
TTACCTAAGTGGGCTAAGTTCAACGAGCTCACTCGACACTCGAAACTCTACCAAGAATTCCCAACAAGGACACATTTGCTTACTCGTCGGTCGGTGGACGATCCGACCCAACAAGAGGTGGTTGCTCCAGCTCCTTGGCATGTTCAATTGTGGTTAGTCGACGTTGATTGTGCCTTTTACAATCCACCTCCGACTACAATTTCTGATGAGCCCACCTCGGTTCTTGTACCACCAAACGTCCCGGAAGAGTCCATCGCTACGGTAAGACATTTTTCCCCGGAAGCTCCCGCCAGGTCAATGGACCTCACTGAAGCTCGGCCCTTGATTCGAATTGAGATGACAGTGAAAACTCCTAATGGTGGACACCTGATTTCTGGATTAGTCTGCATTGTTGCGACTCTTGACTTCGTGTCGGAAGATTTCGCGAGACGCTTTGATTTACAAACTAGTAAGTCTCAGACTAAGACTCCACTACCGGTTTCGACAAGGAGTCCCTAAACCACTCCATGAAGATGACGGTTCCCACCATGTGACCCAACATTGACTTCAAGCCATGGAAGAGGAACTTTCTCACCTTCTTGTCCATGAAAGCTGCGTACCTCATCCCGCAGCTCGCCATACGGGAGTCCGGCGTTTGGCTCGATGAAGCTGCTCAAACGTACGCGTACGCCCTAATGTTGCACGCTACCAGCGAGAGCAACCGCGATGAACACGCAATAAAGTGCATCTCCGCTGCTCACCCGGACTGCGCCATTGCTGCTTCGGACATCTTGTGCAAACGTCCGGATTATCGCTCCTTCGCACGCTCCTTGTCGCTGCTTGACAACCTCATGCTTCGCCAACGCCCGGGCCAATCACTTACAGATTACGTCCACTTCATGCGTCAGAACTTTGACGACTACAACGAGACATGCGACATGATCGATGGCTCTGCAGCCATCCATCCTCACAACTTGGGACTTCTTCTGCTCCGCGGCATCTTGAGCATTGGCCATTTTGGTCCGGCCAAACAGTGTGTCATCAACGCGGTCGACGCCCACTACCTCCTTTCCGCGGACGAGGTGATGGCCAACATCCTTTACCTGGCTCACAACATGGACGACGACCCCCGAGACCCGGCATTGTCAACCACTACTTGCCCCGCCCCGCCCATCTCTACTTTCGTCGCCGCTGGTCGCGGTTCAAGCAGCGGACGAGGCCACAACCCACGTGGCACTCGCGGCGGTCGTGGACTGCCCAACAAATGCAGCGCATGTGGCAGTCTGGACCACATTATGTCCTCATGCACGGCGTCGGACGACGCACTTCTGAAGTGGACCCATGCCAAATGTAAACGGATCATCCAAAAGTGTGGCACCCCTGCCGGATCTGCCTCTCCTCACGCTGCATTGTTGAGCGACGTCCCCACTGATGACCATGACACCCTTCCCACCATCGAGGAATGCACGGACGAATTTGATGACACTAAGGTGAGTGTCCCCTTCACCTCTGTCGCGTTCTTATCCTCCATCGCTCCCGGTCGTGACCTGTCTCATTTTTGGGTGGTTGATTCCGCATGCTCGATCAACTTAACCGCGTTTCGACATGATTTCGTTAAGTTCGATCCACCCTCCACTCCCTTTCGCGTTGGAGGAGTCGGTGTTGATGTTAAGGGCCGTGGCAAAGTACGATTTCCCATTATGTTGGCGTTAGGCCAGCTCATCCACCGCATAGTTCATGCGTTGTACACTCATGACCTCTCCTCTCGCTTTACTCAACACAGTGGCCGCCTCCTCAGTGTCAGTTGGATGCAATCGCATCGCGGTTGTGAATTTGTTTTTCCTAGTGACTCTTATATTGGACCGATCCTGGTCCCCACATGAATGGGTGTGCTGAAACCATCCAGCAACGGCCTCTACCTCCTACCCCTTCTTCGTGCATGGCTTGTCGACAACGGGTGGCAGCAGTGCGTCTCAGATCCATGCATATAAATCTTCCGCTCCGGTCACGTCTTCGCCATGATCGCCCTTTACGGGGACGACATTCCCACAGCATGCAGTGATGCCTGATGGCTTACATCGTTCAAGGCTAAACTTGGCGCACGGTTCAAAGCCAAGGACCTGGGTGACCTCTCCCAACAACGTGGCATGCACATCACCCTAGACCGCTCGGCACACACCATCTCGTTGGATCAGTCCAAATACATGCGTGACATCCTCGGCAAGTACGGCATGACCTTCCTCGCCGGCCTCGCGCACATGGCCTCACTCCCCTTTCCGGGGTGGCAAAGGACGTCTACCCCAACCTCATGGGCAGTCTCCAGTACGCGGCCGTCTGCACGCGCCCCGATGTTTCCACGGCGGGGAACATTCTTGGCTCCGCCCAAGCATCCCCCACGGACGCTAACATGCAGGATGTACTTTGATACCTCCATGGCACCATCGACATGCGCATGACGTTGGGGGGGGGGGGGGGGGGGGGGGGGGGGAGGGGGGGAGGGGGGGCACGGACCACATTCTCCAATTTACAGATTTGCCGACGCTGACAGGGCAAACGACAGCAACGCCCGCAAGTCGCGTTCGGGCTATCTCTTCACCCTCGGACGCGGGCCCATCACTCCATCAGCAACAAGTCCAAACAACATACATGTGTGGCCCAATCCACTTGTGAAGCCGAGAGCTACTTTGCGGATGATGACGCCACCAAGAAGGGACTCCGCCTCCGCCAACTTAAAGGGGAGATCTTCAACGCCCTCATCAGCGAAACCACAATCATGTGGGAGAACAACCAAAGCGCCATCGCGTACTCCCATGATGCCTTGGTCAGCGAAAAGACGAAACGCAACGGTCGGAAGTGGCATCTCCTCAAGGACCACGTGCAGCAGGGAACCATCAAGTTGAGGTACCTCCCCACTTACCAAATGTTGGTTGATATGTTCACCAAGCCACTACCAGGCACTTCACTAACGAGACACCGAAGTGCAATCCTGGGAGGATCAGACCCAATGCAACGCTTCATCCCGTAGCTACCTTCAAGGGGAGTGTTGTAAGTAATGCCTTCTAGTTATCATTAGTTGCATATAGCTATTGTAAGCTATTCTAGATATGATTAGTACATGTCTAGATCGGACATGCCGATAACCTGTTTGATTCGGTACATAGCTATCGCTAGGCTACATCTCTCACACTTATGTTGTCCCGACACCACGCCCCGGGATGATTGTCTCTATGACTGCCCTATTTGCGTGACTGTGACTGTGACTGTAACGTGTTTGCACGGTTCAACAAAGACGCGCCGCAATAGGGGACGCAACGCTGAATTTTGCGTGATTAGCATCTCGCCAAAAGCGGAGTAGCCGGCGGAATTTCACACTAGAAAGGAACTTACTGCTGAACAACGTAAAACTTCAGGTCGTTACTCTACGATGATTTCCCGGAGTTACAAGAGCCAATGGATTCGCCACATGTAAGCCGACAGTGGGATCATCCCATTGACACAACTGGCCCGATGAAGCGTCAACGTCTTAAAGTATTGTCTGCTTTTGAGGGTACATTTGGGATCGCAATTACTGTAAACAACGCTTCACTTTGATCAGACACTGGCGATGGCATGCGAATATGCATTGATTGGCGCCATAGCGCTTTTCTCTTCCAAAGTCTTTTATAATTTTATCAACTATATATTTACGTCCGCAATCATTGTGTTTGGGCGTTTCACATAATCGCTTTTTCAGATTGAGGACGACTATGAAATATCTATTGATAATACTTGGTGTTTATTTTCATTCCCTTTTTTCCGGCTTCGTCGTGGCTTCATGGGCTCCATCAGAAGGGTGACACTCCAGACAACGGTTCATGCAAGCACACCTCAAAAACGGCGACCGTCCTTAGAGTGGCTACTACTCTTGCCGGTGGCATCACAATCGAGACCGAATGTATACATGACCGGGAAGTGCGCCCCTACCTGCACACCACCATCACCCGCATCAGACCCTCCCCGGGGAGGAGTAAAACCCCCGATCACCCTTGGAGAGGTTGGATTTAGGTGGTTAACGGTCTAGCCCTGACTTGTAAGTTCCTTGTATGGCATAGTTGGGAGGGCCTAGAGACAGCAGCCGGCGCATACGGCTTTTGGTGAAAAACCGGCGCATACGGTACATGTTGTAAACAATTTCAATTTCAATTTCGATTTCATGCGTAATGTGTACCACCAGACTGAGCATATTGTTAGAACTCTGCGTAGCTTGCCAAGGCCACTGAATCCCAAGTTCACCCGAAGTGTGTGTGTGTGTGTGTGTGTGTGTGTGTGTGTGTGTGTGTGTGTGTGTGTGTGTGTGTGTGTGTGTATGTGTGTGTGTGTGTCCTAGGCGCGCGCGTGTGTGTGACATAGAGTATTGCATGTATCACGCGCGCGCGTGTGTGTATGTTTGTGCGTTATGTGTGTGAGTGTGTGTGTGTGTCCTAGGCGCACGCGTGTGTGTGAGATAGAGTGTTGCATGTATCATGCGCGTGTGTGTGTGTGTTTGTGCGTTATGTGTGTGTGTGTGTGTGTGTGTGTGTGTGTGTGTGTGTGTGTGTGTTTGTGTGTGTGTGTTTTTTAGGCGTACGCGTGTCTGTGACTTAGAGTGTTGCATGTATCATACGCGCGCGTGTGTTTCTGCGTTATGTGTTTGTGTGTCCTAGGCGCACGCGTGTGTGAGAGAGTGATGCATGTGTCATGTGCGCGCGCACGTGTGTGTGAGAGAGTGATGCATGTGTCATGCTTGCGCTTTCTTTCTTGTGTTTGTGTGTGTGCGAGTGTGTGTGCGTGTTATGCAATCAAATCAATCGACTTATGCTGCTACCGCGCATAGGTGTTATCATACTTTGGAATCATACAGACAGGTGCTCGATACATCATCACCCCCTTTGGTTTACCGAGTCTACATACAATTAACACAATTCCTACTCCGGTTGTCGATGCACCCCTCGAAGCCACGTGCACGGCTAATAATCGTGTAGCTTGCTGGCTAATGAAACGCCTATATACTTGGGATGAAATGTAGAATCAACTAGCAGCTAAAGGTGAAAAGCCCCCACTGCCTTTTCACTCTCCTCCCAGAGGAGCTTCTTCGAGGCGGCATCCATAAGCATCGCCTCGGGAGTCAGCTTGACCGCCATCCCCGCGAATCCCGGTGGGCCGTAAAAGTCGCCCGACTCCACCCCCTCGCTGCAGCACGCCATCAGCAGCCCAACCGCGCCGTCTTCCGCCGACATGGACATCCTCATCACTAGGTTGGTGAACGTGCCGCCCATCCCTCCCCGGCTAGCAGTCGTCACCTGCAGGTTGGTCGCGGACAGCCCCGGATGCGCCACCACCGCTTTCACTTTACTCCCCTTCGCACGAAGCTTTTCGTCGAGCGCGAATGTGAACACGCAGTTGGCGAGCTTCGTCTGATGATACCTGTGTGAAAAAAAAAGGCCTCAGCACTTGCTAACGAACATTTTAACCACAGGAATACTTGAGCTTTTCTGTAAGTAAGATTAATTACATGATACGGCTACTTTAAATAAACAAGGTTTTGCTCTTCTAACTTCCCGTATCTGTCTTTTATTTATTAAAATTGTATAAAAGATGGGAACCGCTCATCATTGCTCACCGTTCCCAGCGCGGCCCATTGAAGAACATGCCCGCTCCGTCGCCGCCCAGCTTGCCACCATACTTTCCGAAGTACTCCGCCTTCAGAGGGCCCCCCTTGCGCGCCTCGCTCGACATCTGAACCACCCTCGCCTCGCCGTGCCGCTGCGCCGCCTTCTCCAGCAGCGGCATGACTTCCCGCGTGAGCAGGAAGTGGGAGAGGTGGTTGGTGGCCATCTGAACGTCGTAGCCATCCTTGTTGGCTTCATCCGGGAGAGCCATTATCCCTTCATCAAGGAGCAGGAGAGGGCATGAAAGCACGGTCAGTTGTGAATTAAAAAAGAAGTGCATCTTTATTGAAACATGAAATTTAAACATAAGCGATAATAAAAATTACAAACGTACCAATACTTATTCTAAATTAAATAATCTAACCGGGGATACAATAGTCCACTTTTTATTATCGATGTTCTTGCGCAATGAAAAATTGTCATCGAGGGTAAATACAAAAGACGGAAGATATAATCCTTAGACGTACCGATACTCGCATTTAATACTCGTATCCTTGCGCTGTCTTTATAATCAGATAAGAACAATAATAGAAACCGAATCATGTTATTCACACTCATTCAGATAAAAAGCTGTTCTGGCAAATATATATCAACCCGGCTGTGAGACTCTGATAAATGGCAGTGACACAAATAGAGTAGTCGGCAGGCGCCGCACCAGCATTGCAGCATAAAACGTCTATACCATCGGGGTACTTCTGCGCAAGCTCGGCCGCAGCTGCGATCGGGCTGTCGAAGCTGCTGAGATCGCAGGGTACCGTGCTGACCTTTGCAGCGGGGGCGGCCTCTTTCACCTTCGCCTCGGCCTTCACGGAGCGTTCCGAGTGCCGATTAAGCATCACTACTTCGCCGCCCTTTGACGCAACAGCTGTTGCGACGATGAGCCCAGTGCCGCTGGTGCATCCTGTGATGGCTATCACCTTGCCCTGAGTAATTTTCATCAAGTGGTGCTCAGGAGCCAAGAAGCCGCAAATATAGAAAAGAACATGCCGACAATCCATCCATTTTTAGGTTTTCATCGGATGACGTAGCTACCAGTTTTATCTTAATGCTTTTATTCTGCTGTTTTTGTTATAAAAGCCCGAACAGTCCAGGACTACTACGCAGACGAAAGCGCTCATCATAAAGCGTATGAGGCACGGCGATCGCAAGTTAAACCGTCTGCTCTCGGCGCCGAGGACGAGTCTGGAGTAAGACAGTATCGCTACCGTACTTAAATGATGATGGGACAAGTAAACCGCACAGCAACTTGCATGTAGCCTGTAGGCGAAATCATGAGGGGCCGCTGCCAGGGAGGTTACTCACGTCCAGTGACGGCAGTCCTTCCAAGAAAGTGTGATAGTACTTTGTCTCGCGCTCAGCCGGTTTACTGTAAGCCCCTCCCATCTTGAGGACGCGGTAAGTATTGGATGTTTGCCTGACTCTGCTACACTCTCCCCAAGCCACCCTGTAGTAAGAAAAAAACGTGCCGCACACGCACGCTGTTAGGGTTTATTGGTACTGGGCGTTTTCCTAACGGGTGGATCGACCGGAGTCTGTCACTTCGGGAATGGTCGCGCTCTACGCTGCTGTTGCCAATTATTATTTGCTTTTGTTGCTCGTCCTCGGCGGATTCCGTGGGACACTTGCGCTCCGCCCTAAGGGTATGCATGGAGGAACCTAGTGTACGGGTACCTCTTACCCGATTGTGTACGGGTAGTCTTTTTTTCCTTTTTTAGGTTACTACAGGCTGAATAATTACAGTCTTATTGGGTTCGGTCTCAAGCTGCCCCTCCTTGTACTCGTGGCCGGCATGTGCGTGGTCTACCGCGTGTGTGTGGCGGCAACAATGTGTTTGGCGGGCGTGCAACTACCAATGGTGGCCATGGCTATGCTTCTAGGTCGGGGCCGGGCCTGAGTGGATTGGGTGTTTTGTCCCCATCAAGGGGGGAATGTCACACTTGCGCCGCATGTGACGTACTGTTTGCTCACCGCAACTCGCGCTCTAACTTCGCTAGACACAATAATAACATGTTCATAACTTGGGCCGCCATCGCCGAGCTTACCACCTCGCGACCTCCTTTTCGGTAGTATTCTCCTTATGTGCCTCGGGCGCTCACCTTTTGTCTTTCACCCGTGCTCGCCATATGTCCGCTCCATGCCCCCACTGTGTGGCTCCTCCCGCCCCCGCTTGTCCCTTGGCCCCTCCGTACCGTGTTGGCTGCTCCCGTCCGTCGCACCTTGGACCATCCGCCCCCAAGACAAGTGTCACCCCTCCTCCCCCAGCCTCCCGTGGACTTCCCCCCATGGCCCCCCTCCCTCCCCTACCCCGAGGAGAGGTTGTGCTTACCACACATCCTCTCCCGCCTCCCTCTACCACTCTCCCACCTCCACTTGATGGACCCCCGCTGCCTCCAATATAAGCCGTTATGCCCTCGTTTGCTGCCGCACTCCGCGGACATGTTGCTCCCCGATATCCCCCTCGCGCTCGTGCTCATGCTTCTTGGTGCTCTGCCATTGACTTTGTCGCTTGCCTCTTGTAGCTCATACATGCCACCGCGGCCCGGGGGGTCTTCGCGTCATCGAGAGACGATATTGGTTGTGTCCTAAAAGACACTCTCGAATATGCAACCTCCCTTCCCTCAACGGACTCTTGTGCCGCCGGAGCTTTTTTAGGAATTCACTTTGCTGGCGGCCTCCTCCTCCGTCAATTCCCGGCTGCGGTTGGTGCCCACGTCCGCTCCCTTGCCCAGCGTCGATTCCGCCTTTGGTTCTTTGCGTCTAGAGAGGGCGGACTCGCATGCATCGACACCCTCCTACGTAATATTCGGGCTGGAGGTGAGTAGCTTGCTCGTGCATGCTACAGTTTTTGCGTCTAGAAGTTCTAGTGGTCGGGGCAAGGGTGGAGGCGGTTCCCGCCGTCGTCGGGCCCGACCCATTCAATAAGAGTATCAACGCACGGCCACCGACTCACCTTTTCGAGGATAACCTCCGACGCCGTGTTGCCTTCAGTCGAGCCCGTGCGCTAGTAGAAGTTGGCCAGCTGCGACGGGCCCGTGCGGCCTTGGACGGAGCCGTCTTCGGAATGGTGGAGGACGCCGACGCTACGCCGGCTGCTCTCCAGCGGTTGCATCCTTCGCCCGGGACACCTAACCCCGACTGTGACCTCCTCTCCCCGCCCGGCGTGCCCTCCCCTCACCTATCTAGATTACCGTGAGAACCTCTAAATGTGGGAGGACTTTGTGCTCTTTGTCATGAGAAAATCTTTTCGCTTGTTGGCCCCTCATGTTGATGGCTAGCGATGGCCGATGGGAATATGTACGTGACTTGAATGTTCCGGCATTGCGTCATAGTTAACCGCTACTCGGCGGGAAAACATCATGCTGCGGCAGACTTTCTAGCGAGTGCGACCGGGTGGGCCCTTCACAAGCAGTCGGGTGTCGACCGTGTCCCGATTCGCCTTCATCGGGGTGGGGCTCCTAAAGTTCTACCGCTTATTGTTGGGCGCGTCTTGTCGCCGTTAGCTCACTGTCACACCATTGCGCGGATAACGACTGTTGCGGCCGACCACTTGGGCTCCGTACAACGATATGTTTTCACCAAAGCCGGCATCGAGCAAGCCATACATACCACTTGTATAGGATAACGGACATTTTCTTGATTGCAGCCTACTAAGTTTAGACTTGGAAAACGCCTTCGACACCATTACCCGCTGGAGATTCCTTGCGAAGCTGTACAAGAATCCCGAATTGCATCCTATTATCCCGTTGGTAGAGATGATATACTCACGGAACTCTACTATGTATTATTTCGACCCCACTGATGCTTCACTTATGTACGGCACGGTCTAGTCTCGTACGGGTATCCGACAAGGAGATTCTCTTGGGCCGCTTGTGTTCAAATTGGCGATGAGCACCTTGTTAGCACTAGCATTGCATTACCTTAGTGCTTATATACAAGGTAGCTAGTCCTTATCTTAGTACTTAGTGTTGTACTAATAGCGGTACTCTATTTCCCCGTTAGTGGCGGTCGACCGGCCCTTCCGGTGCCTTTGCCGGCCGCCATCTCTCTCCTTACACTCCCGTTGTCCCCACTGATGGGCCCCTAGCGGGGCCGGCTAGACTACTCGTGCAACCATTGAACTTCCAAACTCCAACATGTTATGGGCCCTCTACAACGTTACCAAGGATAGTCACACCTCCGAAATACGATGGCCCCAAGTAGGATAAGAGCGTGCATCCTCGATGCTCGCTGATAAGTAAATACCGACGCTAGCCGCCCAAGGTTCCCCGTGGCCGCCCTAGGTTAGCAGTACCGCCTCCGCCACCCAAGGAGAAGAGCGTGCAACATGGATACTCACTTGAATTAGCACTACCGACACCTGCCGCCCATGGTCACATATGGCCGCTCTAGGTTGGTTGTCTACACCATCGTGCTCACAGCTCACCGATGCTATCGACCGGATCTGGTTTCAAACCAAAGTCAATCCGATTCGCGAAAATTCGGCCCGCGCGTACTTTAAATAGAAATGTTTTTGTTTTTTCCCGAGGCAACGCCGCAACGCTCATCTAACTTAGCGAGGCTCTAACATGGCCCACGGCGAAGGGGGGGGGAGTCGACACGATAGCGCCCGACTATTCCTTTTGAGTGCATACATGTTGTTGGTAGCCATGTTGGCGTGTCCCCTTCCTCGCCGGTCGCTCTCATGCGATAGCTAATTCGCCCGTAGTCGGTTTTCCCTGCTACATGTCAGACTAGTACATTACGCAGGACATTTGGACCAGTTTCTTGTAGGCAACTCGCCGATAGCATCCCGTTCCCGTGAGCACTTGTAGCGTCACCTACCCGGCTTGAGATACCGCTACCGGAACAACGCCTACGACCAAGATGACTCCTTCCTCGAAGACAAGCAAGGGCGACGACAAGACCTACGATACCTTGAGGGGGAGTGTTAGCTCTAGCATTGCATTACCTTAGTGCTTATGTACAAGGTAGCTAGTCCTTATCTTAGTACTTAGTGTTGTACTAATAGCGGTACTCTATTCCCCCGTTAGTGGCGGTCGGCCGGCCATGCCGGTGCCTTTGCCGGCCGCCATTTCTCTCCTTACACTCCCTTTGTTCCCACAGCTGGCCCCTTAGCGTGGCCGGCTAGACTGCCCGTGTAACCATTGAACTTCCAAACTCCAACACACCTCCCTCCGGAATATTGGGGAACGGTGCAAGGATTCTTCGGCGATCCATACCTTAACTCACAATGGACATTATTTGATTTCAATTGCTTCTATCCCGACTGTGATTGCGATTGCTACTGAGGAATTAGAGAAAGTTTGCTCGATGATTCAGCCACTTTCATTAGCATGCATGGTACCTCATGATACGGTCCAAGAATGTGTTTAGGCGATACGGGCGATGGTCCCCGTTGATTCGGGTACTGGTACCCTAGGAGCCCCATTTTGGCGATAGATTTCTCAATGATGGATGGCCTTCCGGCATCTCACAATGAGCAGGATGTTCACTTTTAGCTACAAGACACCGTGGAGGCTCATAAACTACTATTGGACAAGATCGTATGCTTTGCTACGTCGGACTTCGGAGCAGCACATGCGGCTTTTTGCTTGATGATCACGTGGGCGGTACGCCGCTACGGGTCCTTGCTCCGCACCCACCCCCTAATATCTGCCGACCGTACTTTGCGACCGTTCGTGCTATTATTTTCCGAATCTTGGGCGTTTCTAAGGACGTGCAAACGCTTTATAAGCTGAATTGCGCTATGCGCTGGCTTTCCCTTCATGCCGAGTTTGGGGGGCTTAATTTATAGTCCCTCGAGCTCGATGTTGAGCATGCTCATTATGCTTCACTCCCTGCGGCCCTCGCCAACATGATTACGAATTACACGTCCGAGTCGCTAGGTCCTATGTACGGTCTTATCCGTTAGGAACTATTGCATGATGCTACTTCCACTTTACCATGGGCAGTCCAATTGCAGAGTTCGTATGATACGATCTCCAATATGGTCAGGGTCTCGGAATCGGGTCTCGCGGTGTTGACTAACACACTAAATCAAGACCTTTCCGATTATGCTCGGCCCGATGTCGAGTTGGTGGCATCTCCGGTTGACAATGCAGCGGCGCCCGCTACCCAGTTGATCTGCTTACAACTCTCGACTCCCGACGCCCTCACTCGCTCGGGAGATTCTCGGGGCCACATTCAACGGGTCATTTCGCGCATTCTTCGTGTCCGGGCTCACCTTGACCTCTTGGCGTTTTGCAAACCTTTTACACCGGATTATATGTGGGTGATTTGGGTACGGGTCGCGGTGCTTTGGCTCTCTTTTCCGCTTCACATGAGTCATGTTTCAAGGTGCCATCTAATTACTATACGGTGTTAGGGCACCGTGTGCTTGGCATTACTACGGAGCGCGCCTATTATGTTCGGAGGTGCCCACATTGCAATGAGGCTCACTATGAGTCTCGTGGGTTTGGATCTTCGTCGACAACATCGGGTACCTCTATGTCGGGAGAGCGATCGACAACTATTATGCTTATGGACCATAGCCCCCGTGCTCTTGGTGTGTCATTCAGCTCCACGATCGGGTTGTCCACGTGCTTGAAGAGATCATGCTTGAAGCGGAGGATACGAAGGGACGGGACTCGCGGTTGGAGGTCCGCCGTATTCGGTCTCGAGCTTCTCGCGATCGACCGAGGGATGTGGTGTGGTGAGACTTTAGGGCCCCACATCGTCATATTGTTGTTGATGTGACGGTCATGAGTGCTCGCACGAACACCAATGTTCCCCATATAGGTACTCGTCTCCCACTCCCGGGCAGTCTTGCATTGTGAGCTCAGCAGGGCAAACTCTAGCCGGACTTCCGCACTTCCGCTTTACTTGGCACGTCTTCGGTTCAGTCGTCCCATGACTATTATCCCTTCGCTCTAGAGGAGGGGGGCCAGTTGGCGCCTATGGCGGCTGAGTTCGTTGATAGACTGGCTATTTTGATGGCAGTTCGTCGCTTCCCTATCATGGGTGCTACAGGCTCTCATTCATTGCGTCCTGACAATTATGTCCGCATGCAACATTAGGACCCAAAATGAAGCCAAAATTCGCTTGGAACGAATTGTGCTCAATGTTGAGTACTTGACTAGCGTTGTACGCAAACTCGACGAGAGATAGCCACGTTGTCCATTCCCATCCATCGTAGTAGCAAAGACGTGTGTACCATCCGCTGAAATGTCGCATTGATCCACCAACGTTAGTCACGATCCGGATATATGTTTACGTTAGGCAAAGGCCCCGTCTGCTAGAAGTCCAAGCAACAGACACGCGTCGCGGTCCACATGTGAGGTTGAGTAATACTCAGTGGCGGACGCCACATAGGAGGGCATATCCACATCGTCCAACTCATGGGGGAGATCTTCGACGAGCCCGTCAGCGGAACTCTTACCATATGGGAAGACAACCATAGTGGGATTTCATATTCGCAGAACGCTCTAGTGAGTGAGAAGACCAAGCACATCGACCTAAATAGGCACTTTCTAAAGGATCACGTGGGACAAGGGACTGTCAGAATGCGGTATTTGCCTACGGACCGGATGGTGGCCGATGTGTTCACAAAACAACTACCAAGACATGCACTCGCAAGACACCGAAGTGCCATCCTAGGAGGAGCGGATCCAATGTAACTCTTCATCACGTAGCTATCTTTAGGGGGAGGCATGTAATCAATACTTTTTTATTATTTGTTATAGACAGCTATTCTAAGCTAATCTAGTGCCTCGGGAGAATTGGTGGTACGGTACGTGTACCGCAAAAACGCGTGGTACGAAGCAATACTTTTCATTACTACTTATCGCTTAGATACTGCTAGAGAACAAGTCCATGCGCTATATTTGCCGTTGCTCGCACTTTAAGCGCACTACCTCTCTGTCAAGCCATCTTCCCGACTCACAAGGACCAAAGTCAGTTCAAACTCTATCTCAAGTCTGACGCGTCTCAAAGCAAATAGCCAAGAGGATTTTAAATCTATGGGTAGTCGGAGGCGTACGCTGGTGTGCTAAGTTGGGCGTGCAAGCAACGTGAAAGGTCGGGAGTGAGCGGTGCGCGATGAAGGTCGGCGACAAGCTGACCGTCCTAAAGACGAGCTAGAGCTGTGCGGTAAGACCCTCTCGTGTATCGAAACTCAGCTCGATAACGCCCATGAGTATCATGAAATGGATGGACCAGTTGTTTGAGTCGCAAGGGGCTGTGTTGCGGCGGGCTTGAAAGTCGAGGGGAATGTACGAGGTAAGAATATGCATGTAGCCGCTCCCCGCCACGACCGCGTCCCGCATTTACGCTCGGGTGCCTCGCTTTCTGAGGTACCTAGCCACCAAAATCTTACTGAAACCCGTTCGAATAGGAAAATGAGGAATAATTAGACACTACGAAGGAGCTGAGGCGTGATGGTTGTGACGTGGGGGTCGATGCGGGAGTGAGCTTAGCGCATGTGCGAGCGCGGCTATGTGCGCGGGCTCGGCTCGAAGCCCCGCGCTCAGAATGTCGAGGAGGCGACCCTTCCCGACAAAGAGAATGCCAATCAGCGCTCATATAGGAAGGAGGATATCGAGGGAGCGAGTGGGTGTGAAGTTTCAGACATGGGAAGTAAGTGTAGATATAGGCGATAGGCACAGGTCGTGCATTACATCAAAGGGGGGGGGGGGGGGGGTGGGGAGGGGGGGTTAATGGGTCCGCCAAAATTCAGATTACACAGTTCTTTGTAAAACAAAAAGTTAAAACCACCTCTCATTCCCTTCCAATTTGCATGACAGAGCGCATTCCTACTGCTTTAGCTTCTTTAAGGGGAGTAAAGCTAGACTTTGTGCGTTTTTGTGTGGCGATCCATGGGCAGGTATGCATGTCACTCGACTGCATTATGGCGTCACGTTGCTGCATCATGCTAATGCTACTGAGGATATTTCGTTGCAGTAGCGTAGCATTATTATGCTGCAATTCATGCATGTTCATGAGCATGGAGTTTTATAGTTGTTGCATATGGATAGGTGGTGCAAACAATCATGATTAGGGGCTGCATGTTCAGCCCCGCCCAAACCCGGTGGCTTCGCCCGCCACGTTACCAACAACGAGGTAGGAAACCAACTTGAGATGCCATTAATGCGAGCAGGGGAGAAAGGGGAGGTAGCATGCGGTCCGTAGCATATGGGTCGTTGCGGTAAAAGTACCCGCTATAGGTCGAGTCGCGTTTTGGAGAAGGAGATACGTCGGTGGGTAGTGTTGGCTGATCTTCAAAATTTATATTTTCAGCCATTTCTCTACCATTACCCTCCGTCGGCGCGGTGCGCACATCGGAGTCGACAGGCAGAAGCTCCACACGAAATTTTGACAAGGTGTTGGAAGGGTGAGCATGAATTAATCTCCAGTTAGTGTGGTTATCGCCAGGCATGGGAGGCGGTGAACTAGCAAGTTCTTCACCGGCCGTGGGCAACTCTGCCCGGAGTTGAGTGGACCGCTCGGTAGTTTCCGCACCATCATCCCACTGCACGGTCCACAACTTCGGCCCTACCGACGCAGTAACTAAGCCATACTTCCGGGCACGCTGATGGCGCCTCGAGCCGGGCCTTAGGTCCTCTGTAGGGCCTCTACGAGCCGAGACTCTTTGGCCTATCCGGGCGTGCCGAGCGTTGCTACCACGGGGGGTAGATGGGGGCAAAATCGTCGCCATGGCAAATAGCCGCAGCCGGTAACCAGTACTTCTTGAAAAATAAGTTGACCGGGACCTTCTGCACGTTTTGGACCTATTTTTGTAAAGATTGCTTAAATCAGCGGTCTGTCTGGAGGTTCCAAAAATTACCATTTTCTGTGGTACATGTACCACAAACGTGGTACGTGTACCACCAATACTCCCGAGGCACTAGTACCTCGGGGATATGTGTATGATATGATATATCATACACCGGCATGTATGATCCACGCGTTTTCATGATTAGTACTTATTCCTGTGAAATAATACCGCTATGTATAGTCACTGAATATCTAAAGTAGCGGCAGACACGCCTAAGCTCAATCTCGTCTGCACAACTGACTTTGCGCTCTTGAGCGAGCGACCATCCCTATCCTACGGTATAGTATGACCACGCCCGCCAAACAGTGGAGGCGGGAAGGATAATAGATAGCGGGGGTGCGACAATGGGGCGTGTATATCCCGTGCGGACCCGCTTCATGTTGCCAAGAGCGACCGGGTCTAGTCGCATGTGGTGCTCGAAGCAGTCGCGGTTGTGGCGGGAGCCGGGCAAACATAGGGGAATCCCACACTGCACGCAATAGAAAGACGTCCAATGAAGGACACCCTCGTCGCGGTAGCAGCGGAGGCAGCGAGTTTGCTTGCTTCGGCCCTTTTCTGAGCGGCCAAAGTGACCGGGGACTTCGATGCTACATTCACCTCATGGTTTACCAGCTCGCGCCTAACAAACGCCCCCGCACAAGTTAATGACCGACTAAGACGCGCGGTGCGGTTGACACGATCGCTGACCTCGCCCATAGCTTCACACAGAAATGACAAGAAGGAGAAACCCACGGTGCTCGCTGATATGAAACCCACTAGCATCCTCGGTATTGGGTTCATTGTCCTTGGTTGACGTAATGTGACGGTGTCGCCAGGTATGGGTGGGACCCACACGGCGTCCTCGACGGTATCGCATGGGAGACCGGGGTCGCCATCGTCGTCGGACGAGTCGGCCTCTATATCGAGGGCTTCCATGGTGTTGCCGGGAATCTCCGCCCCCCTCGGTAGGTGGCGATATGTCGTTGGAGCCGGAGGTAGCGGAGGACCCCCACGACATAAGGTCGATAGGTAGTGTGGGTTCGATAGTTGGCTTACCGGTATCACTCACTACCGACCTTTTAATAATTGGTACTAGTAACGCACTCTCCGTAACTGCACCGGGAATTTGCACCGTTGGCCGGGGGGGTTGAAAGGGTATTCGCACTGCAACGCGTTGTGCGTTGTTGGTTTGTGTTGGTGCTTGTGTTAAACGGCCTGCGTTGTCGGGTTCGACGCGTAAAGCGCGAGCCGACTCGTGTGTCGGCGGCCTGCCATCCCAAATTACCACCCACATGGCTTCACCGATACACTCGCCGACTATCCCGTAGGTTCGGTCACGTTGTTATCGTTGTACACCATCTTTTAGGGGCTGACGGGGGGCTCTACGGGCGGAGACGCGCGCTCCAGTCGTTACGGTCTTCCTCATGGTGGTGGTGGCGGGTCGCCGACAGACGATCTCGGTAAGTTGCACGTCTGAACCGCTTCCGCACCACCCTAGGTTTTGAGTCAACAAAATTAAGCAGAGAACACCCTCAGGTACACGTTGCCCAAATTTGACAAAGTACTAACTTTTCCTCGCGTGGGGCTGACTCGTTTTTTACGAGACTTTGGTGAACGATTAGTCATACAAATGTAATACTTATCATACACATAGAGGCACTAGATGTACTTAGTACATGTCTTGACCAGACACAATTGTACACTAGACACTAGTCTAGTGAGACGATATATAGTTGTCTCTAGGCTTGAACTCTTCACTTCCTTCGCCCCGACACCAAGCCACAAGTAGGTTGTCTATGTGACAGTCCCTTGTGCGATCATGACTATAACTGCGTTTACGCTAGTAACCTTCCTTATTGAAGGTGTTTGCACAATTCTACTAGAGCGGGCTATCCGTGAATGTCCTACCCTCTCCCACGCAAAAAGGAGAAGACTGTATGTAAAGCGCCCGCGCCGCGCTCGCCCCACCAAGCTTTCAGCCCCACCGAGCCTACAGCCTACCGATGCTCGCGACCGGATCTCGCTTTAAAGCCGACCCGCGAAAATTCGGCCCGCGCGTACATTGTTTAGTACCGTTATTGTCGTTTCCCAAGGTATCGTCGCAACGCTCACCGGACATAGCGAGGATCTAACCCTGCCCACGGCGAAGGGAGGAGTTAACGCGATTAGCGCCCGTCTATGCTTTTGAATGCCTACACGCTCTTGACGACCGTATTGGCTTTGCTCCTTTTCTCGCCAGTCTCTATCATGCGTCGGCTAATTCGCCCGTGGACAGTTTTCCAGCTTAATGCCAGAAAAATAGATTCCGCAGTATATTTGGAATCGTTTATGTCGGCAACTCGCCGGTAGCAGCACGTTTATGTGAGCATATGTCACGACACCTACCCGGCGTGCGACACGCGCTACCATCACAACGCCTACGACGACTTGGATGACGACTTCCTCGAGACAAGTTCGGACAAGTGCAAGACCTCGGCTACCTTAAGGAGGGTTGTTATTTGTTAGCGCTAGCATCACGCTGCCTAGTGCTTATACACAAGGCAGCTATCTGTCATATTAGTACTTAGTGTTATACTATTAGCGGTGCTCCATTTCCATGTTAGTGGCGGTCGGCCGGCCTTGCCGGTGCCTTTTGCGGCCGCCATCTTACTCCTCCATATTTTCTAGTCTCCACACCCGGCTCCTTATGGGGCCGGCACGTCCCAACGTCTAACTATCCGTATCCATCTCCGACACGGCTGCCACGGGTTATTGTCTCTGGACCCTCCCAACTAAGACATCTACCAAAACTTATGAAATGGGGCTAGACCGACTTCGCCTTGATCCCAATCTCTTCTCTCGTCGGTACCCACCATCAATAAAAGTGCCCCATGCCGTGTGTTGGGGTTATCGCGAAAGCACACCGCCCGTATAGCAGCGTAAACCGCAAAGGGAGGGTACGGGCGGTGTCGTACATATCGTTACTAGTTGTATTCCGTACGCTCCTAGGAAGTGTAGTAATGTACACTCGCAGTTGTAATTAGCTCAGGTTCGAGTATTGTACTAGCGTGCTTACTAGTGAACGTTACTACGAGTCAAGACGCGCTTGATCGTGTTTTCCGAGGCAAAAATTAGCACGTCATATGAGACGAGCTTCCCATGGACTCATGACGCTTCGAAAATGAAGGCGAGCTAGGCTGGGCTGCTCAAGCCAGCGCAGTGGAGGGAAGAGAAAAGTCACCCTTCATTTTCTCTTTTTAAATACATTCAGCTACATTACAAACAAATACCCTTTCGCGCATTCTTTCTGAATTAGCCGTAATTAATTCTTAAACATGTTGTTCTCCAAGCAAATTGCCACAAGTAAGGATGCGTGTGTTATGTACCCCCACACGAACTCTTGCGTATGTGTAAATTAGTTTTTTGGTGATATTGTGTGCTTGCCGTATCATGAGAAGCCATCTCCGTCTGCGGCGGCGCGGGCGAGGAGGACCCCGTGTTTTGTGGTGCCCACCAGCGGTATGTGTGCGCGCGCGCGCGTGTGTGTGTGTGTGTGTATGTGTGTTTGTGTGTGTGTGTGTGTGTGTGTGTGCGTGTGTGGGGGGGGGGGGGGAGGGGGGGGGAGGTTGAATATGTGGACATCGGCCTTAATGTTATATTATCGGTATGGCATGGGGTATCTTGTTGTAAGTAATACCGTATACGTATTAGTTGCAGATAGCTACTGTAAGCTACTCTAGATATGATTAGTACATGTCTAGATCGGACATACCGATAAACTGTTTGACTCGGTAGGGAGCTGTCGCTAGGCTACAGCTCTCTCACTTCTGTTGTCCCGACACCACGCCTGTAGGCTGGTTGTCGCCGTAACAGTTCCGTTTGCGGGACTGTGACTGTAACTACGTTTGCGTAAGTTATCTTCCACACTAACTGTGTTTGCATGGTTCAATAGGTTATGGGCCCCCGCCTCACGTCACTCACGCGCGACAACATGGTTCGGCGAGCTGCGATCGACAGCTCTCCCGCAGAAGGCAAGTTTCTTTAGATTCCTAGTACTTTCAGCATGTAGTCGGCGGTATCGCCAGTATAAACTGCGATTTAAAACCCGCCACCACCCCTCTTAAGTCAGCCACCCGACGGAGATAGCCAGCCACCCACACCGACGCACTCGTCGTGTGTGGACATGTCCAAGCTGGAGAACGGGGGGGCGCACCATCGGGTGAATACGCATCCACAGGCTGCACGCCGGCCGTAGCTTACCTTCTTTATTTTTATATTATTCTAGCGAATCAGCCACCAGCGCAGCGCTCCACCTGTCATGGCCTTGGCCTCGACTTGTGCCCCACACTGGGTGGAGGATACAGAGAAGGTGCTCTGAGACACCCCGGGGCTACAGGCCGAGGGGTCGGCGGGCATCATGCCGTCTCTTTGCATACCGCTGTTAGGCACGAGTCCGGCTAGCGGTTTCTACCGCTGCCTGTTTTTTATTCCGCTCTTTCTTTTTCGCCCTCTGTCGAAATGGCGCAAAAAACTCCGCTTGTTTCACCCCCTGACTCCCCTGAGTCAGGCTCTCACTAGAGCACCCTCGATCACCCCCCGGATACTCTCGCGCCGCTCGTTGCGCAAGTGGCGCGCTTAACAGCTCGTTTCGACTCGCAGTCGGCCGAGGCTGCTCTTCCTGCTGCGGGTGCTAATCCGCACCCCCCTGTAGCTCAGCGCCGCCACGATGCTCACCTCGAACCCGTCCGGGACAGCCACGACGGCCACACCCTCCACCTGCTTGAACATCCCCAGCCTGGTTTCGTATCCCCGGACGCAGAAACAGTCTTTGATGTTGCTACTCCTGCAGCTCCTGTTGGCGACCCCACAGTCGCACAGCGCCGTCACGATGCGCCCCGCGAGCCCTCGCGTGCCGACGCGCACCACGACCCCTCGCGTCACGCCATCCGCGTTGATCACCTCCCACCACCTCCCCCCTTCCCCCCCGCCGGATATTCCATTCAACACCCCGGCCCTCATATCCCGGAGGCGCCCTCTCACCTCGTCCCCCCCTACCGTGACCACCCGCACTCGTACGGCCCGCCGCGTCCCATGGCCGGCCGCTCTCCCTTTCCCGGTGGCCCACCTCCTCCCTTTCATGGCCGGCACTCTCCCCCATTCCAACATGGCGACCCCGCCACCCGTGGTCGTCGTCGCCCCACTATTGACCCGGTGGTCATCAACCGGGCGGCACACGAAGCCCCCGGCTTCGACAAGGACGCCCTCAACCGGTCCATGAAGATGTCGGTCCCCGTCATGTGCCCGACCACGGACTTTAAGCAATGGAAGAGGACCTTCCTTAATTTCCTCTCCATCAACGCCGCATACCTCATTCCACAGCTGGCCATCCGCGACTCCGGCGTCTGGCTCGACGAACAAGCGCAACACTACGCCTACACGCTGCTTCTCCATGCAGCCAGCGCGAATAAGCGCGCTGACCAAGCGATGAAATGCGTTTCTCCAGCACGCCCTGACTGCGCCGCTTCCGCGTGGGACATCCTTTGTGAACGCCTCGATTGTCGGTCTTTTGCTCGCTCCTTGTCCCTCCTGGACAACCTGACGGTCAGACAGCGCCATGGTCAGTCACTCAGTGACTATGTCCACTACATGCGCCAGACCTTTAACGACTACAACGACACATGCCAATTGGTTGATGGCTCCGTTGCCATCCACCCCCACCACCTCGGTCTCTTCATGCTGCGCGGTATCTCCAGCAGCGGCCCACACGGTCAGGCGAAGCAATGCGTCATCAACGCCTTTGACACGGACTACATCATGTCGGCTGATGAAGTGATGGCCAACATTCTCCACCTTGCGAACAACATGGACGACGACCGTGCTCAGGACACACCCGCTCCAGCCATATCACCCCCTCCCATCTCCGCGTTCGTCGCTGCGGGCCGCGGCTCGCACAGCGGTCGAGGCCCACCACACCGTAACCCTCGCGGCCATCGACCCAACAAGTGTGGCGTTTGTGGCAGCCTCAACCATCTCATGTCAGCCTGCACTGCCACGGATGACGCTATCCTTAAGTGGAATCTCGCCAAGCGTAGGCTGACAGTCCAGAAGTACGGCGCCGCCGACGGCACCCCCTCTGCTCACGCTGCGTTGCTAAGCGACGTCCATGCCGACGACGCCCCCGCCGATGACACCGACTACCTACCCACCCTCGAGGACTGCGCTGATGACTACGCTGACGACGAGGTGAGTGTCCCATTCAGCTCTGTGGCATTCTCCTCTTCCCTCGCCCCGGGTCGTAACCTGTCAAAGTTTTGGGTCGTTGATTCCGCATGCTCGATTAACCTCACTGCGTTCCGAGATGACTTCGTGAAATTCACGCCCCCCTCCGCTCCCTCTCGCGTGGGCGGTGTCGGCGTTGACGTTAAGGGCACTGGCTCAGTGCGGATTT
This sequence comes from Tetraselmis chui, assembly GCA_026401115.1. Lineage (NCBI taxonomy): Eukaryota > Viridiplantae > Chlorophyta > Chlorodendrophyceae > Chlorodendrales > Chlorodendraceae > Tetraselmis > Tetraselmis chui. The sequence continues at coordinate 54,384 of JAPMLY010000141.1, forward strand.
CTGTCAGACTCGCCTCTGGCCAGCTCATTCACCGCACTGTCTATGCACTCTACACCCTTGACCTATCATCTCGCTCCGCACAGCGTATCGGCAGACTACTTAGTGTCAGCTGGATGCAAACTCACAGCGGCTGTGAATTCATGTTCCCCTCCAACTTTGACACTGGTTTGCTTTTGGTACCCACAGGCATGGGTGTGCTAGAACCGTCCGAAAACGGTCTCTACCTCCTTCCCCACCAGCCAAACCTCCCTTCAAGCCCATCCGCACCGGCGGCACTTGACCCCTCCCCTGAGGTTGCCCTTACTGCCCAGTGTGATCCCGTCCTATGGCACCGTCGATATGGCCACCTCAACATGCAAAGCCTTCAGGCCCAGCATACTCACGGTGTCCCGACTAGCCATGTGTTAACTAGCGTTGTAACCAAAGTTTCTTGCGACTCTTGCTTACTTCACAAAGCCACAGCTGCACCACGCAACACAGCCGCTTGCGCGAAGCCATCCCACCCCCTCCTCAACCTGTCCGCAGACCTTTGGGGCCCGGTCAATGTCCCCTCCCCACATGGCCTCCGTTAGTGCTTGCTCGTCATCGACCACCACACCAACTACATGTGGGTGCGGTTCCTTAAGTCTAAAGACGACGCATGTTCGGAATTGGAAACCATCCTCTTGGACATCAAACATCTGCATGCCCGCCATCACTCCCAGACGGGCGCGTTCGCACCGGTCCTCAAGTTTGACTCAGACTTTGTGTTTGAAGCTGCTGTCACTCGCCGAATGTGCGCACACCTCGGCGTCGGGGTGCGGTTCTCTGCCCCATACGCCCACCACATGCTCGGCAAGGCCGAACGTCCCTAGCGCACTATCCGGGACAATGCATCGGCGATGCTCCACAACATGGCCGTTCCCAACTCCATGTGGTCGTGTGCTGTCAGCACTGTTGTGTACCTTCGCAACCGCACGTACAGTCGCTCGGTCGGACCTAATGGGGGCGTCCCCCTCACACTCCTTACGTCGTCGGTGCCCAACGCCTCCAAGTTCCGCGTCTTCGGCTGCGCCGTTTTCGCCAAGGTCCCCGACAAACAACGTCGGAAACTCAGTGAAAAAGCATTTCGCGGCGTCATGGTGGGCTATCCCCCTAACGCACCCGGGTATCGTGTCTACAATCCGGACACGCGTCGTATCACCACCTCCGTACATGTTGTCTTTCAGGAAGACACCCCAGGCTTCGACACTCAACCCTCCGTCGACTCGACCATCACCGACTCTTCGGACGACGTACCCGCAGACTCACCCATGTCCCACCCCATTGACCTCACATTACCCCCACCCCTACCCCCCCCGGCAGCCCCTCGCCATGCTCGGCTCCGCTCCCATCCCATTCGCTACGGCGATATGGTTGCCCACTTGTCCGACTACCCACCAACCCTCGTAACGGCGTGTTGTGATCCTGAACAAGGCCAAGCTCAAGAGGACATCTTTGAGCACCCTCACGTCCCCGACCTTGTCACTGGTCCCCCACACACACCTGCCGGCACGTCCCCTACTGCCATCGCCCTCCTCTCCGCCCGAGAGTGTGTGGAACCAAAATTCTACCGGGCAGCACTGGACAGCGCCCAAGCCCCCCAATGGCAAGCCGCTATGCAACAGGAGTATTCCTCCCTCATCAGCAACGGCACGTGGGACCTTGTGGACCTCCCCCCCCGGCCGCATGGTCGTTAACAGCATGTGGATCTTCAAAGTCAAGTCGGATACAGCCGGCGACGTCTCCCGCTTCAAAGCGCGGTTCGTCGCCAAGGGGTGCAGTCAACGCGCTGGACTGGACTACACGGAGACCTTCTCCCCGGTCATCCGCATGGCCAGCCTGCGTCTCTTCCTAACCATCGCAGCCGCCCGCGACCTTGAACTCTGCCAACTTGACATCGACAAAGCGTTTCTCTACGCCCCCATCCGGGAGGATGTGTACATCCGCCAGCCCCTCGGCTTCACTGATGGAACGTCCAAGGTTTGCCACCTCAAGCGTTGCCTCTACGGCCTTAAGCAGCCCCCCCGCGAGTTCAACATGCTACTTCGTGCGTGGCTCGTCGACCATGGATGGCAACAATGCGTCTCCGACCCGTGCATCTACATCTTTCGCACCGGCCACGTCTTCGCCATGATCGCCCTGTACGTCGATGACATTCCCGCGGCCTGCAATGATGCCACCTGGCTCGCATCGTTCAAAGCCCGACTCGGAGCACGGTTCAAGATCAAGGACCTAGGCGATCTCTCCCAACTCCTCGGCATGCACATTACCCGCGATCGCTCCACGCGCACAATCTCGCTGGACCAGTCCAAGTACCTGCGCGACATCCTCGCCAAGTACGGCATGTCCGACTCTAAGCCGTCGTCCCTTCCGATGGACCCGGGCTTCCTCGCCGGCCTTGCACACTTGAACTCGCCCTCTCTCACATGAGTGGCCAAGGACGTCTACCCTAGCCTCCTGGGCAGCCTCCAGTACGCCGCCGTTTGTACACGCCCCGATGTCTCCACGGCGTTGAGCATCCTCGGCTCTGCCCAAGCCTCGCCCACCGAGGCACACTTGCAGGCTCTAAAAAAGGTCCTCCGCTACCTCCATGGTACCATCGACATGCGCCTGACGTTGGGGGGGGGGCCTGGACCACAGCCTCCAACTCACAGGCTTTGCCGACGCTGATTGGGCCAACGACAGCAGCACCCGCAAGTCTCGCTCCGGCTATCTCTTCACCCTCGGACGCGGGCCAATCAGTTACAAGTCCAAACAACAGACTTGTGTGGCTCAATCCACGTGTGAAGCCGAGTACTACTCTGCGGCCGACGCCACCAAGGAGGGACTCCACCTCCGACAACTCATGGGGGAAATCTTCAACTCCCCCATCACCGAAACCACCACTATCTGGGAGGACAACCAAAGCGCCATTGCATACTCCCAGAATGCCTTGGTCAGCGAGAAGACTAAGCACATCGGTCTGAAGTGGCACTTCCTCAAAGACCACGTGGACCAGGGAACCATCAAGTTGAGGTACCTCCCCACTGACCAGATGGTGGCTGACATGCTCACCAAACCCCTCCCAGGACCAGCACTAGCAAGACACCGAAGTGCGATCCTTGGAGGACAAGACCCAATGCAACGCTTCATCCCGTAGCTACCTTCATGGGGAGTGTTGTAAGTAATACCGTATACGTATTAGTTGCAGATAGCTACTGTAAGCTACTCTAGATATGATTAGTACATGTCTAGATCGGACATACCGATAAACTGTTTGACTCGGTAGGGAGCTGTCGCTAGGCTACAACTCTCTCACTTCTGTTGTCCCGACACCACGCCTGTAGGCTAGTTGTCGCCGTAACTGTTCCGTTTGCGGGACTGTGACTGTAACTACGTTTGCGTACGTTATCTTCCACATTAACTGTGTTTGCATGGTTCACGTTCCCTTTGGTTGAGGGACGAGTTTGTAGGCCCATGTCTAGTTGTCTATAGATACCTCATTGCCCGTGGTGTATTCTCCGCCGGACTCCGACGGGAGACCGTCGGCAACGTGGTTGGCTAGTTCGTCGGCTAGGTTGTTACCTTTGAAGCGGTTATGTGCATTGATCTTGCCTAGGCGTGTGCGGATGCCCGCACTTATTCCAGATCTTTGAGAGCTAACAATTGAGGAGAGAGTGTCCGTGCGGTTGTGTTATCGGAAAGAGGTGGGGCAATGCATATAGTTTTTTGGAGTCGTACCGAGCAAGCGCTATTAGTAAGGAGGTGCTCGTGACCACGTGGCAAACCTATGTCGATGCCCGCGAGTTCTGCGCGGTCAATGGGGTGCAAGGGGGTGGAGCGCACCAGTATCTTGATGCATGAAGTCGCTGCCGGGTGGGCAGCTGCGGCTCCTAGCGGGGAGGAGCTTTTTTTTTTGGAGCAGCTTACGTATACAAAGTCTTGCCAATTCCAATTCAGAACACCAACTGTGGGAACAAGGGTTGGCGCTAGGCGATCTGGGAGGGGGGAGGTAAAAGGATGAGTGGGGTTTGGGTGTAGGTGGTACATGCCAGATGAGTGCGGGGTGTAAGAGGCAAAGATTGCGTTGCGGGGGTGGTGTGTCAAGTTCATAGGGAAGGAGAGATGTGCGATGTAGAGGGGTTCGAGGATGATGTGTAATGTTGTGGGGGACAAATGCAAGGGTAGGGTGGTCATGGCGAGGGGGTTAGCGACAAAGTAGATGTTGACCTTCCACCGTGTTTCTAAGGGCGTGGGTGCAAGGGTGCCGTTGCATTGGTCGGGGAGGGGGAGGAAGGTGGCCGCGTCGTTGCGGAAGGTGTATGAGTGGTGGGTGTATTAAGAGTTGCTGTATTTAGTACGTCAGTACTACTTGTGTTTACATCGAGGGGGGATGGGGAGTGTGGCGATTGGGAAGTGGGACGAGGTTAAGCATGGGGCGCGGGTGATGGCGCGTTCCATGGCGCGGCGCATGCGTTCGTAGTCGTATTCTTGGTTCGCGATATTTGTGCCGTACGAGGTGTGTGGGGCATTGTTGCCGCTGAAGGAGAATACGACGTCTTCGGGGTATGTATATAGCGAGTGACGGGTGTGAGTAACGAGACTTACTGATATTGACTTATACCACGAGTGGTAGTCTTGCTTGTGGGCAAGTGAATTTCGGAGAGGGTGCCGCTTCGTGTAACGAGGCGGTAGATTTCCTCGTCGAAGGGCGGCGAGTGAGGTCGGGGCGGAAGATTTGGAAAAGGTGGCGTAAGCGGGGGATTTGGAGAGTGGTGTGGACTCCTACCCAAGTCGGCGATCGCATGGGCCTCTCCATCGATTTCTGCAAGGGCGAATTCAGACCGCCGATAGAAAAGCTACACACCCTCGCCAAGCATGTCTTTGTTTTGCGCGGGCGCGCATGAGCGAATGCGCGGTGAGTACTAGCCAGACAGCTAGCGGCCTTCGCTGGCAAGACACCATTTCTTTACTTTGACATAGCGCCGGCCCGTTTCTTCTTCCGCAAATTGCACAACGTCCACGCCATCCGCAACGGGTGGGGGGGCGTCCGTCCACACAGAAGCTGCGCCGCGACCTCGAGTGGTTGCGAAGCGTACTCGACCAACACAAGGGGCGTTTCACATACAAGCCGATCGAAGTCGCCTATTTATTTGCGGACTCAAACGACTACGGACAGGGAGCGGTGCTAAACAAAGACCCTCGCTTTCAAGCCCGCGGGCTTTGGTACTCTGACGACCGTTGACAACCCAAGATAGGAAAGCAACTACGAGCCGTGCGGTTAGCGATCGAATCCCTCCTATCTCAGCTATGCGGCCGCGACATTCTACTTCGTAAGGCAACACAACCGTCGTCGCTATCCTCACCAAGCTCGCCCCCGCTCCCCGGTCCATGTGACAGAGCTCATGTGCATGTGACACCAACGACATCCGAATCTGACCGCGCCACATCCACTCAACCGCGAACATTTGGGTCGAAAACCTCAGCCACAATATGGGCATGGACGTGCGACTAGCAACTAGACCCCCGCATCTTCAACTACATCGAGTCAACGCGGGGTCCGCACTCCATCGACTGCTTCGCGTCATTGGAGAACACGCAGCTTTGCCGTTTCTACGGCCGCTGGCGAGACCCCCGATGCGATGATATCGACTTCATACTCCTCCTAGACTCAAGACCAACTAATGCCACCCCTCATGGAAAGCGCTACCTGCGCTCGCAGCCAATTTGCGCCAATCAAGCGCTGCACTCCACTACACCGCCACACGCGACCTCTTTTATCCCGGACGGCTCAGATCGCGAGAGGAGGTCGAACGACCCGGCTAGAGCATCGTGGCCTTACGGCTACCACGCTGGCATGGCCTCACATCCGCCGCGGCGCTATAGATAAGTCTCTACGAGGAGCCACGTGCCCATATACGCTCGCGCCGTACCACCTCTCAAACTTCCAGCCCCCCACCGACTCGGACCGTAGCGCTGCCGTCTCAAGGCCAACGCCACTAGCGCCCCGTAGATGTCTACGGCGACTGTCAAGCTTCAATACCTCCTCGGCACCTACCTCCTCGGGACCACCGTACTCAGCCTCCAAAGCAACTCCCTCGCCCCCCCCGCCGACTACGATAGCAACAAGCGCTCATTCACAACTTTTGGTAACGAATAGAATATCCACCCCTTTCAAGCTACGCCACACGCCATTGTGCGCTGCACAACGTGGCTTGGCCTACACGGCATTTTCGCCGCTTCGCCCCTCCAACACTACCACTCGGCGATTAACAAGCTCTTTCGAGACCACCATCAACCCCCCATCGCGGTCAGAGAAGTAGTGGCCGATGCCAAACGTGGCCTCGAGATGCATCAACAACGAATCTTCGCTACCGACGCACGCCTTCCCATCCCCGCCAGTATCGCCCTCTCCCTCATGCCCGCCACCGCGTTACAACGCAAGACCCTCAAGTGGACGCCGGATACCCGCTCCGACATCGCAAATGTGACGAGTACAGTCCTGCAACAGTACATTGCAGGACATTGTACAGGTACTCGTTACGGATATCAATTCGTGCTTTTCCACAGGATGGACGTATACTCGTGGGTACGTCGCTACTGCAATATTGTAATGGTGCTGATGCTACAGTACGACCAGTACCTCCCGGTACGTACAGATATGCATAATTAATCTAGCCAGCCAGATGACGCGCCAGAGCGAGCTCTCCAATGCAGAAGGAGCCGCGTCGTGAGACCCAATGCTAGGCAGGCCGCATCTCGAGGCGAATGACGACGGTTGAGCAGCACTAACGCCTGACACGTAAGCGTAGCTTGCAGGCGTGATTAGTCTGGGCTGAAACCTATTTAAGCCCAGTGCAGTAGAGGGAGGTGACAGAACCTTTTAACAATTCCTTTGTTCACTTACACTAACTACTGCCCAAGTACAGCAGTAAGACATCTCTCATCAATTGCCTCTCGACAACATCAATTGCCATCTTGCAACAACAGAACTAGACAGACTAGAACAGATTTGTGCTAGCGTTTAGCTTTCAGAGGCTAACCGCCACACTGGTTTCGGAGCTCTTTGGTCGACGCACGCTTTCGTTGCTTGTTGATCTGCTCGACGTTGTTTGATTGAGTTGAGATGGCTTCTCTAGGACCCGGACATTACGTGGTTTTGATAATTCACGTCGGAGGAACTAAATCGTCGGATTTGAAGTTGGTGTTTCAGCGTGAGCCTCGTTCTGGTAAAACTTGGTTCCCAGCTGGCTCTGTCTTACCTAATGAAGAGCATGTCGACGCTGCTATTCGCGAGTTACACGAGGAGACCAGTCTTGTTCTGACATCGGATGATTTGACGCTATTGAGTGGTGAACCTGTTAACGTTACACTACCTCAAGGACGACAGCTTGTTTACGTGTACTCGGCGTCTATTCCTGTCCTATTTGCTACGAGCAACTTACGTACACCTGCTCAGGTCGAGCATGTTGTTTTGGAACAGTCGACATTTAATCCGGATGGCACTTACGTCGTCCCGGAAACCATCAACATTGACGGTCTGACACTTACGCCTGCACAGACTGGGTTACTTCGTGCTAAGAAGCACAAGAGTGAATTACTTCACTTTGGTTACGTGGCTCAGTGGGAATCTTTTTATCGAGCAATGACACAACATGTTCCAGTCATGCAAGACGACACGTCTATCCCGAGACAGTTCCACATGTACCCCCGGTTTACGACGGTCGACTCTGGTTCTGTCTGGCTGCTGACTGTTGGACACATCAACCGACTGACTGGAGTAAGGCCTACAGATTTACGAGTGGGAATGCCGATGCCTACCCACAACTTGGCAGGACTATCTGTGACTCTCACGGAGACTCAGCGTAAGGCTGCTATTACTTCACCGTACCAGAATGGGCTGGTACCTAATGTTCTGGAGGATTGGCTTGAAGCGCAGCCTCAGCGTTTTATAATGCTTGGAATTACAGCTAACTCGTACGATGCAGTGTTCTGGGTTACTTCACAGTTTTCTGGACACCTTGGTGGATGGTGGTTGAACCGGAAAAATCAGCCTCCAATTCCGTCTACGTACAACGAGCTTGTTGAGGAGTTACGCAAGTCGACGTTTCTTCCGAACATTCAGGACGATGCGATTAACGCTTTGATGAACTTTATGCAGAGCAACACGATGAGTTACGCGCTTTACACTAAACAGTACAACGATTACTTACGTCGGTCTCGTCAAGACCTGACAGCTGAAGTGCAGTGTGTACGCTTCATTAATGGCCTGGCAAGCGATGCGCTCAAGAAACTGGCTAAGTCACACCGAGCTCAACTAGGATACCGGACTACGCTAGTGGAGCTGCAAAACTTTTTGAATAACGTCGTGACAGATTCGCCGGAACTGGGCAATGCGAGGTCTGCTGCTGGACCATCTGCCCAGCCTACACGCAAGCGTAACATTGAGGACCCTCTTGAGGAAGCCTCTAACGTCTGGAAACGTAACAAGGGTGGCCGTGGACGTGGCCGCGGACGTGGACGTGGAGGTGGAAACAATGGTGGACGCGGTCAGACATCTGGTCGTGAAGATTTTAATTCGCTTGCAAATGCAATGACAGCTGAGGAGCGCAAGCGACACATGGACGAGGGACTCTGCTTCAAGTGCCACAAGAAGGGACATCGTTTGTTCCAATTCCCGGAGTTCAAAGGCAAGGCACCGATGCAACCTAAGAAGCAATGATGGTGGCAAGGCTGTTCTACAAATGAACTGGAGCAGCCGGCTACATCTACTGTTCATTCTGAGACACTGTTAGCGACAGAGGTCGTCGATACACCTTCGGCATCTCCATCGACTACAGTTGCGACACCTGTAACGCAAGTAGCAGGTCGTCGTCGTCAGACTAAGCATAGACAGAGTCGTAAACCTGTAACCAGACGTTCAGTTGATTGGAAACTGGTTGACTCAGTCTTTGACCCTCTGCATGCACGATTCAACTTCACGTTGGAGGGATGTGCTGATGATGAAGGTCTAAACTCGCACGGTGACTTACCTCACTGTTCGCCGAGTGACTCGATTCTAGACAGAGACTTGACATGAGAACGGATGTTCATCAACCCACCCTGGGAGTTAGCTGAGCAGATTGCGCAGCATTTTGAGGATTGTCGTCGAACATCTCCGACATCTACGATGGCTGTATTTGTACTACCGAAGTGGGCGAAATTTACTCAGGTGACTAAGCACTGGAAACTTTATCAAGAATTCCCAGCAAGGACACAGCTTTTTACACGTCAGTCACTGGAGAACCCAACGCAACAGGAGGTGGTTGCTCCAGCCCCTTGGCCTGTACAGCTGTGGTTAGTTGACGCAGATTGTGCTTTTTACGACTCACCGGAATCTACAGCACCTGATCAACCCGACTCGGTACCTGTACCAACAGACGACTCGGAACAGTCCATCGCTACGCTGCAACAATTTTCCTCGCCGGCTACAGCACTACTGACTGACCTCACGGAAGCTCGCCCGTTAATTCGAACGGAGCTGACTGTGAAAACTCCTGATGGCGGACACCAAATTTCTGGATTAGTGGACTGCGCTGCGACACTTGATTTTGTGTCAGAGGACTTTGTACGACGCTTTGCTTTACAGACTCGGAAGTCTGCGAGTAAAACTCCAGTTCGACTCGCTAATGGACAACGAGTGACTTCTACGACAGTCTGCGACGTCACTTTTGAGCTGGCTCGACACGAGTTTCAACGGACTTTCTACGTTTTACGTGATTTACGTACAGCTGATTTAATCCTGGGTTTACCATGGCTTGATGACGAACAGGCCTCTTTACAATTTGGTACAACCAGAATTTTTACACTGATGGACGGTACAGCTGTGGAGACTACACTCGAGGAACGACGCCCTGAGTGTCTGCTACTGTCATCTACGAAAGTTCAAAAGCTCATGCGCAAGACGCGCCGCAGCAGAGGACGTCATGCTGATTTTTACGTCATTGAACTTACGTCAGTCGCTGAACAAACGACAGACTTTCACACTGGAGAGGAACTAACAGCAGAACAACATGATAACTTCCGGTCTTTACTCTTTGATGACTTCCCGGAGTTACTGCGACCTGTCGACTCTCCACCTGTAAGCCGACAGTGGGATCATCCCATTGAAACAATTGGCCCGATGCGACGTCAACGTCTGAACAGATTGTCACCCGCAGAGCGCGCTGAGCTTAATCGACAGCTTAAAGACGCAGTGGAAGCTGGGTTGATACGCCCCAGCTACAGTGAATTCGGCTCGCCAATTCTTTTTGTGCGAAAAGCTGATGGCTCGCTTCGTCTTTGCATTGACTACCGCGGTCTTAACGAGGTTACGCGTAAAGATGCTTACCCGCTACCGCGTGTGGACGACACACTGGACGAACTTAAGGACGCGAACTTTTACACACACCTCGACCTCGCTTCTGGATTCTGGCAAGTTCGAGTGCGTGATCAGGACGTTCACAAGACGGCTTTTCAAACCCCTGATGGCTTAATGGAATGGGTCGCCATGCCGTTTGGCCTGTGTAATGCACCAGCTACATTTCAGAGGATGATGAACGACATTCTTCGCGACTTTTTACATAAGTTCGTGACAGTCTACCTGGACGACGTATGTATCTACAATCGAACTCTAGAAGAGCACCTGGAGCACCTGCGTCTAGTGCTACAGCGATTCAAGGAGGAAGGGCTGAAATTACGCCTTAAGAAATGCTTCTTCGGATTGCAAGAAATGGAGTATCTGGGCTACACTGTGTCAGCCGGGAAAATTTCGGTTTCCACAAAGAAAGTCGAGGCCGTTGCAGACTGGCCAGTGCCCAAGACGCAGAAGGAGGTTCGCAGTTTCGTACAGTTCTGCAACTTCTATGCGAGATTTATACACCATTTTAACGACCTTACGGCTCCATTGACGGACTTACTGCGGAAGTCCCAGCCACAGAAGGTTACGCTGACGCCTGCCTGTTTGGAAGCCTTCGAGACTCTCAAGTTACGGCTCATTTCCGCGCCATGCCTGATCCTTCCGGAGGTCAGCTCGGACGCGACGTTCACCGTAGCTACAGATGCTTCAACAGTGGGGATTGCAGCAGTCCTGTTGCAAGACCAAGGAGGCGGTCTTCAACCAGTCTCTTACTGGGCGCGTAAGCTGAATCCAGCTGAGCGTGGTAACACTTACTCTGCGTACGACTTAGAAGCTTTGGCTGTATGCGAAGCTGTCAAGCATTGGAGGTGCTATCTTGAAGGCTGTTCTAAGTTCCTTGTCGTAACAGACCACGACACACTGCGACATCTGCTCAGGCAACCGAACAACAGGCTGAACAAGCGGCAAGCAAGATACCTGCGGGATTTGCAACCGTTTGTGGGCTCGATGACACTTGCATATCGCAAGGGAGCTCTGAACGAAGCTGACCCGTTAAGCCGGCGTCCAGACTTCGTACCTCAAGCCACAGTACCCTTATTTTGGGATGGCGAGGTTCCGTCAGATCGAGAATTACGACGGAAGTCCCAGCTGCTGTTTGAAGACGCACAGTTAAATTCACTGACTGTTGACGCGTTGCAGCTGAGCCCTGAGTTCGCTGATCTCATTCGCGAGGGGTTCTCACGAGATTCGTTTTATGGGGACGATGGTGAGTGGACAAAAGACAGCCGGATAGAAGCCAGAGATGGGTACTTTTGGCGTCTCAATCGCCTCTGTATTCCACAGAACTCTGAGCTCCGACTGAGATTGATCACAGAGCTGCACGAAAGTTCGTCAGCTGGTCACAGAGGAGTTGCTAGCACTCTTGCTAAAGCACTCGACAGATTCTGGTGGAAACGAATCCGCCAAGACGTGAAAGATTTTTATTGTGAACGCTGCGTCGTGTGCCGACGAGCGAAGATTCGACCGCAGATGGCTGCGACTCTTTACCCATTACCTGTTCCACCCAGACCGTGGCACACAGTTGGTCTTGACTACCTGACACACTTGCCTGAGAGCAACGGCTTTAACAGTGTGCTGATTGTAGTAGACCATCTAACTCGAATGGCCCATTTTCTGCCATGTACAGAGTCGATTACTGCCGAAGAAACTGCTACTTTGTTTTTACATGGAGTCTACCGCTTACATGGACTTCCCCGTGTGCTGATCAGCGACCGCGACCCGAAATTTGTCAGCGCTTTCTGGCAGACACTTTGGAGACGTCTTGGAACGCGACTGAACATGTCTACCAGCCGACACCCAGAAACAGATGGACTGACAGAACGCGTGAACAGCACGTTTCAGCAGCTTCTTCGTTGCTTCTGTTGCTATGATGGCTCCAACTGGTCGACACTTTTACCGCAAGTGGAGTTTGCGTACAACGCTTCGCGTGCACTCGGAATTGAGCACACGCCGTTCGAGGCTAACTTTGGCTTTTCTCCTGAGGAGCCTCCTGACCTACTCTTCAGCATGCGACCATCAATTCCAATTTCGCAAGACGCAACAGAACGGTTAAGATTGTTACAGGAAGTACACAGCTTGGTACGCTCAGTGTTACAGGTACATAAGGACGAGATGCAAGCACGCACAGAACCGTCTACAGCGCCACACTTCGCTAAGGGAGACAAGGTGTCAGTCGCCACAGCAAATCTTTTTCTACGAGGACAACCAAACATGAAACTCAGAGACAGACAGCTCGGCCCTTTTTCAGTGGAGGAGCAGATTGGAAAACACAGTTACAGATTGAAACTACCAGCGACAGTACGTTTACACCCTGTGTTCCACGTTAATAACTTACGACCCTGCTCTACTGCTCCACTACGACCAGCTGTTCCTGTGACTGTACCTGAAGGAGACGATGAGGAGTTTGACGTCTCACACATTTCTACTGTGTGCATCAAGTCGCTACCTGGGCGACGAGGCAAATATTTGCTCTTCATGACGCACTTCAGTGATGACGACATTCCACCTGTCTGGCACCGGTTGAACGAGGTGCATCGAACAATTGCGTTACAAGATTTCTTGGAGACGCCCCAATGGCGCAAGTTCGCCAAGACTCAGGCGTACATTGACTTCATGCACGCTCACCCAGCGCGCATTCCTGAGTCCCAGTAACTGCTTCAGTAAAGGAGCCAAGAACCACGGAGGTCTGCCTCGCGGCGGCCTCATTGATCTGTCAAGAGGGGGAGGGTACGAGTGTGACGAGTACAGTCCTGCAACATTACATTGCAGGACATTGTACAGGTACTCGTTACGGATATCAATTCGTGCTTTTCCACAGGATGGACGTATACTCGTGGGTACGTCGCTACTGCAATATTGTAATGGTGCTGATGCTACAGTACGACCAGTACCTCCCGGTACGTACAGATATGCATAATTAATCTAGCCAGCCAGATGACGCGCCAGAGCGAGCTCTCCAATGCAGAAGGAGCCGCGTCGTGAGACCCAATGCTAGGCAGGCCGCATCTCGAGGCGAATGACGACGGTTGAGCAGCACTAACGCCTGACACGTAAGCGTAGCTTGCAGGCGTGATTAGTCTGGGCTGAAACCTATTTAAGCCCAGTGCAGTAGAGGGAGGTGACAGAACCTTTTAACAATTCCTTTGTTCACTTACACTAACTACTGCCCAAGTACAGCAGTAAGACATCTCTCATCAATTGCCTCTCGACAACATCAATTGCCATCTTGCAACAACAGAACTAGACAGACTAGAACAGATTTGTGCTAGCGTTTAGCTTTCAGAGGCTAACCGCCACAGCAAACTTCCGGGCCAAATTCCCGGAGTAGGCCAAGTACGGTTTCTTTTGGAGAGCAAAACCCGGCATGCGCTGCCAAACGGGCGACCTTAAACTCGACGAACCATCTAAACAAAGCTGCCTTTTCATCCGAAAGGCTAATGGAGACTAGAAGCGCAACGAGGCAGAAAAAATTGTATTTGCTATTCCGATTGCGGCTAACCCATTACTGGCCGATCTCCTCGAATGGTACCCAATCTAACATACCGGTTTCTGCGCCGTATACTACAGCTACTCCCCGCCACTTGCTATTTGGAGTTTCTCACCTTATGAAAACACCGCCGATTGGCTGGTAAGCAGCGCTTACCCTCTCTACGTGGCTGGAGCATTCGTACAACTCAATCAACGTCGCTCCCCCCCGCCGACTTCAAGTAGACATCGCACAGCCTCCGCAACGGCGCCACGTCCGCCGCTAGCTACATCGGCGCGCCCCTTCCCGTCGTCAAGTATGTGGGTGGTTCGGCAAAAATAGCTCAAATACAAAAGGAAATACATAGACCCAACCATGACCCAATCTCGAACAACGTGGCGTTACTTCGGTTGGCTCGTGCCTTCCCGCCCGCTTCACCGGACGTGGTTGTGCACGCCTTTGGCTTTAAGGTGAATGGCAAAACGAGCCCTAGGTTAAATGGTTAACTTGATTTGAATCCATAAGGTTGCAAACCCATCTCCCATGTGCTCACGAGACAGTAGCCCCTTTTGTAAATGTTACCGTAAGTAACGGCGCGTCGCATCTCAAAGACGATTAAACTTGTATTAGTAGTGAGGCGCAACCAACCACTTGATGCCTTCCCCAACGGTAAACTCTAACTAGTCCTAGCCTTGTACACCGGAACTAACGAAGAGCTTGGCACTCTCTGCTCTCGCGCTTAGCCTATCTAGGCCTCGCGCGAACCCACCCACCGAAACCCTCTAATTGTGCGCTTAACTCCCCCCATGTCATGCCTGTGGTGGTTCCTTGATAAAAATGTAAGTAACATAAAAGTTTTGGCAAAACATGCCCTGTGTGAATATGTGCACACCTACAGGTACGGGTACAGCTACCACAACGAGACGGACGATGCTTTCTGCCAAGCGCACGGAACTGAACCACAATAATTCGCGCTCTCCGTCATGAAGGAACCAGCACGACCGTCGCTGGGCTGCCCCGGAGCCACTCACACCCCTCATCCCCGCGCTTCCACCCCATCCGGCTCTGACCAACGACGCGCAGGCGGCGCAGCATTTATTTTTCACCTTCACAAACTGTACGAAGTGCCGAAGGCGGTTGAGCTCCGCTCGTCCCCGCTAGATCGTCCGCACTCGCGGCTGACCTGCTGGTCGTCGTCACGTGCGTCTGACTCTGGCGCTCCACACGGAAACCAGGCCTGCGTTCCGCTACGATGGAGGAGCTGAAGGAGGTGAGCAAGCGTCGCAACCCACTTATTTTCCTCCTTCCACCGACTGTTGTGCTCTGACTACTAGAACAACCTTCGGTGGAGCTGTCGGAAAGGTGGCACTCCTCAGCGTTCACCGTCCGCTGCTGTGGTCCAAGTCTCAGCTCCGCAGAGACTCAAGAGCCAGAGTGCACTGGACGCGGTGTGTAGCTTTTCATTTGCATGGTCTCGCTTATGCCTGTGTCAGGTGGTGACAAAGACGCTGGAGAAGCAAGGGGTGCTGGCGAGGCTGAGGGTGCGTGCATGCACTGCACCCGCATGCATTTATTCACCTAGCAGCAAGAGAGAAAGCACACCCGCGACATGTAGAGAGGGGGGGAGGGGGGGGGGGGGGGGAGAGAGAGAGAGAGAGAGAGAGAGAGAGAGAGAGAGAGAGAGAGAGAGAGAGAGAGAGAGAGAGAGAGAGAGAGAGAGAGAGAGAGAGAGAGAGAGAGGAAGTACACTCGTGTTTGTGTTTGTGTGTGTATGTGTGTGTTTGTGCCTGTGTGCGTGTGAGAGAGGGATCATTTATGTATGTTTATGTGTGTGTATGTGTGTGGGCGTGTACCTATCTTTGGGAAAGAGAGAGAAAGAGAGAGAGAGAGAGAAGAAGTTCGGGAGATAGAAGTGTGTGTGTGTGTGTGTGTGTGTGTGTGTGTGTGTGTGTGTGTGTGTGTGTGTGCCTTTGTGCGTGGGAGAGAGAGAGAGAGAGAGTGTGTGCTATTGAGTGAGAGTGAGAGTGATAGAGAGGGGAAGGTAAGGGTACCCACATACTCGATAATCCGTACACTATATCCGTCTCTGAACGTAGGCGGAGCTCAGAGCGAGTGTGTTTCAAGCTATTGAGGACGAAGAGGGGAGCGGTGCGATCGCGAAGAAGTCCAACAATGCGCGGCTCAAGAAACTCCTTGACAGCCCGAATGGTGAGGTGGTGTGCATGGGGAGCTTGCACATGTGGTCGTTGCATCCCCAATGGGGTCGAGGGGTTAGTGTGCACGGTGTGGGAGGGTGTGAGTCAGGAGGAGGCGGTGCTCTGAGCGCGGGAATGTTGAATGGGTCGGAAGCAGGTGTCATTATGGTGGGCCTGGTGCGCGAGTTCATGACATGGGCGGGGCTCAGCTTCTCCCTCAAAGTGTTTGACCCTGAGGTGTCCCTCCCCGAGAGGCCCAGTCGGGAGTCGTTGCAGCAAAGCCTGGTGAGCCCAGTTAAACATCCACAGCCCCTTCTCCATCTCCCCCGTCCATCTATTACACCTGCAATTGCACGAGTACATTGGCAGACCGTAGCACGTGCCTCACCGGCGTGATGCTAGAGCTATCGATATTGGCATAGTATGCATGTGCTTTGACATACCATCGCGTTTGAGTGTACTGTCGCATGTGTGCACTGGCATTCCATTGCATGTGTGTCCTGACATTGATTTTGCCCCCGCATGTGAAGTCGTTAGCATGCTCTCTCTCCCCCTCTTCTCCTCTCCCTCCCTCTCCCCCCCCTCTCTCTCTCTCTCTCTCTCTCTCTCTCTCTCTCTCTCTCTCTCTCTCTCTCTCTCTCTCTCTCTCTCTCTCTCTCTCTCTCTCTCTCTCTCTCTCTCTCTCTCTCTCTCTCTCCCTGTGTGTGTGTGTGTGTGTGTGTGTGTGTGTGTGTGTGTGTGTGTGTGTGTGTGTGTGTGTGTGTGTGTGTGCGTTTTGAGTGAAGTGTATACGCACGCGCGCGATCGCTTGCCTATCACATTCGTGTGCATTGGCAGCCTCTCCCCCCTCCCTTCGCCCATACCCTTATACTATTTTATTGCCCCAGGGACTGTCTCACTCCGACGATCTGCCGCTCATCGGGGCGCTACTGGAGAGCTTCACGTCCGGCGGGAGCCAGCCAGCGGATAGGAAGCCGTCCGAGGTGGGGCTGAGAGGGCCCCGCCCCGACCCGCTCACCGTTGCGTCCCATTCAATCGCGCCCACCATCGACCGCAGCCAATCCGACATGTCGGACCCCGCAGCCTCGCCCTACGACGTCACCACGCCGTCCTCGGGTGCGTCATGCCCCACCACGCCCCGTCTACCCCCCTCAAAGTCAATCCACTGATAGCGAACGTGCCGCGGCGACTTACTTTGGCGTGTGCCTCTCGTTCTGTTTGTAGCGTTTTTGGGACAGGATGACCTAAACTCGGTGAAGAACAACGTGACGCCCAAAAGCTCCGCGCGTGGACCTTCGCCTCTCAGTGAGCGATGAATCCCCCCCCTCCTCGCCTTCCCCATGTTGATGTTAATGAAGGTCATGGTACTTCGAAGGAATCTACGCCACGTCACGCTGCGCTTCTGCTTGTGCCTTCCTCACTTACACCTAAAGATATGAACTGAAATGAGTACATTAAATTCAAACGGCGGAAGGGATTGAAGCGAGATTAATGGGAGGTGCAGCCAGTTTCACGGGCTGGCTGTGCAGAGTAGACGGGTGGTTTGGTGGTTGGATGTGTGTATATTTGATGGCGCGCTGCGTATGGTGAATCCATGTTTGGTCGTAACTGTTTTGGTGTATTCATGTCAAGTCATTGCTGCAAGCAGGGACAAGACGCTCCCTATTATTTGCATCTGCTTCTTGTCTGAGCTCTGCTTGCCGCTTCAGCCAATGCCAAGCCCCTTTGAACTGCTAACTGGGTGGTGTTGGTCGCTGAGGTGTCGATGCTGTGGGGGGCAATAGGACAGGCGGTCAGTGCATCTCAGGAGTTAGAGAAGAGCGAGGGTGCGAGCTTTGAGATCGAGGAGGACGAATTGGATGAGGATGACGACTTTGAAATCGAGGTGCGTCGGGGTTTTGGCTAACCTATCAGCCGCTGTGGATTTCTTGTGTGTGTGTGTTTGAGAGAGAGAGAGAGAGAGAAAGAGAGAGAGAGAGAGATAGAAATTTGTTCAAGCGAGTGATACTGAATGAAAGAGTTAAAATGGTCGTATTGTTAGGTGTGTGTGTGTCTGTGAGAGAAAGAGAGAGAGGGGGGGGATAAAGAAATGAAAAGAGCGAGCAAGAGTGACTGAGCGAGTTGCAATTATTGTGTGTGTGTGTGTGTGTGTGTGTGTGTATGTGCTTGAGAACGAGTGGTTGATGGTGGAAATATTAGAGAATAAGTGTGTTAAAGATGGAGAGGGGAGCAGGGGGTAGAGGTGACGGCTGCGGTTTGGGGTTTGCATGCAGTACGAAGACAACGATGACATCCTTCCGTTGCCGAGTGATGAGGGGCCAACTCAGAACGCGCGCGGGAGCGGGCGGAAGGAGGAGCAGCGGACGAGCTCGGAGCTGCACTCCAGTTCCGATTCCGTCAGCGTCCCCCGCCTGGAACCCCTCCCCATAAAGTCCCTGGCGCCCCTGAACCCGCTAGATAAGCCGCTGCTGGGCCCGCCTGGCCGCGCGACGGGGGGGCTGACGCCGCTGGGGCAGCCCTCCCGACCGCGGCTCTCCTCCTCCGACATCAAACAAGACCTCCTCCGTCAGGGCCTCATCTCCCCCTCCCAGTCGCCGCACACCTCGCAGGAGCTGCCGGACGTGAGCAACCGGGCCGGGCAGAGCTCGGGGGAGGAAGGGTTTGAGAAGTCGGGTATCACGGATGAGGTGAGCGTGGAGGAGATTGACGCCTTCGACGGTGGCGCCAGCGACATCGGCTCTGACATATCGTACGCCCGTAACCCCGCTTCCCTCACACAGTCACACACACATATACACACACACACCTACTCTCACATACACAAGCACACGTACATACTCTGTCACACATATACACACAGTCACACACACACGCACACGCACATACTTACACGCACGCGCGCACACACACAATCCCACACACGTGCATTACACACCTACTCTCACATTGACATGCACTCATACTTGCGCATACTTTCACATACACACGCGCGCAAAAACAAAGACACACACACACACACACACACACACGCACAGACACACACATATGCTCGTTGATGGCCCTGTCTGTCGACGCACTTGAAAGCTGTGGAGTTACACTATTGATTTGTTGGTCGGCTGTCTCTTTTGTTCGATTGATATGCCGTCGGTGTTTTTGTTTTTTGGGGCTGCTATGATTTTTTCAGGTACAATGCGGCAGAGGACAGTCAGACGATTCTTGGGCCTAACAAGGGTGGCGCTAGTATGGAGTTTTTCGCGAGCGGGCTGTCGGCGTCGGACCGCAGCGGGGAATTGGACGCGATGGGGGATGCCGACTATTTGGAGAGCGCGGAGATCGGCTGACCCCGATCATACTAATGTTTCCGGAAACAACCCTGATGGGAGCGCGACTGTCTTTACAGCGGCCCTTCTGCTGCGTATACTGATATTGCACCAACAACAGATGGTACGATTCGATGGTTCAAACATTTTGATACATTGGCGTGTCGAGGCGTAGCAGCGCAGTTGAAATGATGCCATGTAAATATTTGTTTTTATTTGAGTGGACTAGAAAAGTACTTTGAGCTGCAGCCGCTGTGAGGGGAGCCCTGGACTGTCAACGCAACACGGGGCTCTCTTACTTTACTAGGTCTTAATCTACTTAGGGGTCGCCCACTCTCAATTGTAGAGTCGTTGTTTTTGATTCTTGCTCACTTGACAACTCTCGAGCCCATATACGCCGTTTTTGGAGGGGGGAGGGGGCACTGGATATCGAAGCACGTTCACCTTTTCCTGATTAACCAAGCGACAGGCTCTGCGTCGAGGTTCTGATGAAACGCTGAAAAAAGTGCTACACACGATGCAGCGCCGCCGTGCAGTGAACCCATCCGCTGGCCTGCCACCTTTCTGCGACGCAGCGCGCCAAACTGATAAAATCTGCTATGGGTGTTCGAAGGAACATCCGGCGAGATATTTTTTCTCCGAATTTAATCGCTTTCAAAATTCCACGCTAAGAGATTATCGCCAACTCCGGACAGTCCCGCAGTCGACACACTTTATGAGCGAGTTCCGGATGTTACCTGCACGGCAAAGGATGCTGCCTCGGGCCACGCGGCGGGACAAGATTTAAGCAACTAACTGTACAGCCCCCCCCCCCCTCTCCCCCCCGCCCCTAATTCTGGTAGAGCAACAGTGTATATCTGTCAGTTTCGTAGCGACGTGACGACTGGCATTCTTGTGGTGCTGTAGCGGAACGGCCGAGTCGGAACTCTGAACACTGTCCGTAGTTCTGTGTCGCCGGAACAGACAAATAAAGCACAGACGACGATTGGGCCGCTGTTGCTTCGACTACAATGCGTAGGCACATTACTGCGTGGCCCTTTCTCCGCTATATTCTGGTACTACCCCTGCAGAAACTTGTTGCATAATCCCACGCCAAAATCATGTGTTGGAGCCGTCCCAGAGGAACGTCCAGCGCTCCCGCGGAACCGGCGTTGGCAAATTGTTGGGTGGATGCTTCTCCGAGAGACGGCGCTTCGTAAAATATCCAACAGGACCTGTACGGGGTAAAGCAGCTGGACGATTATCGATTTGCCATTTTATTTTATCAATCCTTATAAATATTATTATTGATATTCAAACATAATAATATCAAAATTTTCTTACAAGAAAAAGCAGTGGAGGCCACCAAGCAAGAAAAAGAAAGAAAGGAAGAAAAAACCCTAAGCCCGAGGAACAGGAAGGCATAATAAACATTCAAACATAATAATGATATCATTATTGATATTGGTTCAGGAATAGGGGAATCTGTGAGTTTAAAATTGATACCTGTTATAATTATGAATAAATCATGACATGAAATGAAAAAAAGCATCTCCATCGCCATTCCCATACCCGTACACCAGATATGTAAATAATCTATAGCTACCCGTACGCTCCTCTTTGAATTTTAAATTTATGAAGCACATTCAGCAGATATTCCTGATCACAAGGTTATTATCCATGAATATTCACCAATACTTATTACATTACCCTAATTTTGATAACTCTGTAAATGGAAAGAACAAAGAGCTGTCACGGTAGAGTTTTTAGATATAGTATAAGATCGCTCATAATCCATCAATTGCCGTACCTGTATTAACAAACTCGATGATGAATTAAACAATTTATTAGGTTGTAATAGCCCGTACAACGAATTTCAAACCGGTCGAGAAATTACAGGGACTCGTGACGCCCCGCCGTCTGATGGCGCCAGATGACTGCCGCAATTACTGCCAGGCGCGTGATAAGCAAAGCAGCAGCAGCCGCAGGACACGTACACACGTTGCACAGCCCTTATCTACTGCGATATTCAATTGATGTAAGTAAGGTACGGGTACTGTTGGAAGTTAACATTGATGAACACTCTATGTAAATACAGTGACTCAGTACATGTAAGTAATAAGTACTGCACATTCCCGCACGCGCACGGTGCTCAGGGATCAGACGTACAAACCCTCACAAATGTGTCATGTCCATGGGGAGGAAGAACTGTTGAAAGTACGTGCCAGAAGCGAAGCACCTTTCGACAGCACGGCAGAAAGGACGAGGACAGGTGATCGCGGCAGCATCGGTTGCGTGCCTCCTCTACCTCGACCGCAGAAACCAGCTTTTTACCACCCGCTGTCGTGTGCTACAACTTCCTCACTTCTACTCCACCTCTTGTGTATCTCTACAGCCCTGCGGTTTTTCGTGAAGAGCCAAGTCGCAGTCACGAGGTGCGCCTCGCGCGGTGCGGTAACCCGGTGTCCGTCCGACCTGCTCGTTTTGTAGGTACAATTTTAGTATGTAGTGCCAGTATATCGACGACAAAGAGGGCGGGCCCTCAGCCCGTGCCAGCCATGATAAAAAGTCGGCCCGCGTCCTTCGCCTCTCTCGCCTTCAACCTATCCAGAGCACTCTCACCCCCCGCTTTCCCTTCCTGTCCCCTGTATTATCTTATCCGTAGATACTTCAATTTTCACTACCACCACCACTGCGCTGTTCTATCTATGGTTGCTTAATTCGCCCTGTCGAGGTGGGCGTGCCCGGACCTCAGCAGTTTTGGCGCCATATTAACAACGAACAATATACTGTTTTGCGTACAGCACAAAAGCCCTGCTTCACGTGTAGTCAGGCCACTCTCCTTCACCACACTCACTCGCTCGCTATTGGCTTGCACCTTCTTTGTTTTTCGCCCGCCAGGTCCGCCCGCGCTTGATCCTTGGACTGTGAATACAGCGCGGCGGAGTGAGCCGCCTTAATAAGCTGTGTTTCGTACGGCTGCAGTACAAGGCACGTCGTCGCGGGCATTACGTACGGGAACAGTAAAACTTCTCCATGTCGCTCTCAAGCCCCGCTCCAGCGGGCCTGCCACCAACTTCTGTGCCTATTGGGGATCTCGGTACCACGCCCAGGGCCTTTCCTCAAAATATGACACCGGATGCACTCATGAACGGTAGGTTGCCTTTTGCCCTTGGGGGCGTCGACCCCCCAACACCGGCGGACCGCGAAGTGGCCGCGAACTTCTACCAGGCATACCACCTCTACCAATTTCTTACCACCGTCACCTCGGCCTCCCAGCAACTGAATTCCGGCCTAGGAACCCCCGTCACGTCACTACCTGCAACCATAATTTCTGCCGCCACGGAAGCAGCGAATTCCGCCGCGATGCACCTTTCTGCAATTCCGTCGCCGCCTCAACCTTCGAGGCAGGCTCGAGAGAAGATTCCCGTCGAGCTGAAGATCCCGACGGAGCCACCCGTATCAGTACCCGTACCTCAGATATCCGCGCCTGTGACTCCGCCCTCCGGCCTCGACCTACAGGCAATGCTGGCGAGACTGGGAGGCGCTGGTGCGAGCACCGCGAGCAACCCCATGGCAGTGAATAAGCGCGATTCGCTGACACCCACGAAACGGGTGACGCCATTCGGTGGAGGCAACGACGCGGCGCCGTCGCCGGTATCGGAGATGCTGTCGGGGTTGAAACGACGACGGGTGCGCGTCATTCAAAGCAACGACGCGAGCACGCGCAGACTGTGGCAGGTGCCTGAGACTCCTGAGAAACCAGAGAAGGTTAACCTCGTCGCGAGGCTAAATGAGGTATGTGAGCCGCAGGCGGGCGAGGCATGGACTCCGACGGGAGGAGAGAGAGCCGGCTCCGACATCAGTACAAACACTGCGTCGCCGTGCACTCCGCAGCGCGCCAAGTCTGAGGCGGCGCTCGCGCCTAGAAAAGTGGGTACCCCTCTGACGCCGAGTAAGGTGGAGGCCGTGGGATCCTGGAGCGAGGAAGACAAGAAGGACCTGATCAGCGTGGTGGCGGGAATGAAGCCGTGCGGGGCTGCGGATTGGGAGGACGTGGCGGAACGTCTGAACGCCCTGCGACCGTCGGCCCTTCCTAGACGCGGGGCGAGCGCGGAACGAATGTACCGCACGCTAACGGACCCGGGGTACAGTAAGGCGACCAACCCGCACGGACGGCGTATCCGCCCGCGAAAGGGACACACGCCCATGCACGTCATGGCGACATATTCGTTGCAAAAGCTGCCCAACAACGAGGGCAACTTGACGGAGATCACTGACCTTATCACTCGCACGGATCGCTTTGCGGCC
Source organism: Tetraselmis chui (assembly GCA_026401115.1). Classification (NCBI taxonomy): domain Eukaryota; kingdom Viridiplantae; phylum Chlorophyta; class Chlorodendrophyceae; order Chlorodendrales; family Chlorodendraceae; genus Tetraselmis; species Tetraselmis chui. The sequence continues at coordinate 78,090 of JAPMLY010000141.1, forward strand.
GAGCTCGACTGGACGCCGAGGCCGGGAACGAAAACATACCCGCGCTGGAAGGACGCGCTGGTGGGGTGCTTCAAACCTGGCCGCTACGAGCACCTCGTGAAGACGGACCGAAAGGTTGACGGTCTAACGGTGTACAAGCTTCTGCCGGACAAGTTGAAGTCGTAGCGAGGTCAAATGCCTAAACGGCAGTGTGGCGTGTCGGTTCCGTAACAACCAACCTCCCTCTTCGCCCTCAAAAGAATGAAATATTTCATAGAATATGCGCCGGTCTTAACATTTTTAGAATAGCATGTGTAATAATATATATCGTACGATTACACCGTTTGTCCGTGCGACCAAGACACGACCTCGTGTGCCTGCGTCGGAGCTGGCTGCTGAGCACGCTGCCGCCGGTGCAGTGGCTGTCGTCATTGCACTGACTATGGCGGGAGCAAACTGAACTGTTGCAGGTTAAGAAAACCAAGTGCACGGGCAGTCAATCCAGCAATTTTGTTTGATAGGCCTAATTATATACGCAGCAATGAACTGATAGGTACAGATACGCGTAATTTGTTAAGCAAAATCATTTAAATTTAGAGATGAATGACTGGACAAGACTCGGTATCATAACATTTTGCTTCTCGACTGTTGGAAACCGCTTCTATATTAAAAAAATTAGAAATAACGACTGAGTCGTTTCAACTACGCCTGCCACCCACCGCGCCACTGCCAATTTGCGCCAGTTGTGTGCTGTCACAGTTTCTTTGGGTCCAGAAAGCTGAGGCGGTGGTCCTTCGCATTCACCATCGTCGAATTAATCTTCCACCCCCTTCACACACACACACACACACACACACACACACACACACACACACACACACACACACACGCGCGCGCGCGCACACACACACACACACACGCACACAATTGCGCGTCGCGTCAGTCAAGAGGAAAGCTAGGACGTCATGCACAGGCTGAACCCTCTGCTTTCGTGAGAGAACAAGATGAACAGGGGAGGACGGGGCGCGTCACCTGGCCTTTGCTTTCCGCTCAAACTTTTCGTACCGTCGCGACGCATGGTTGACGCTGCCCGCGATCACTTTCTCCACTTGCGCAAAGTCACCCGCTGCTCTCGCGGCGGCGGTTTGATGCAGGACGTAGTGCGCGTGGAAGGCGGCCAGAGCGGCGTCCCGCTCCGTCGCACTCTCCATCAGCAGCACCATCACCTTCTTTTTGTCCGGTCGATAGGTCAGCGCGTAGGGGCTGCCCGAAAACTGTTTCAGCGCGGTCGTCAGCTGCGCAGGGCCACTGCATGCGTCCTCCACCCTTGCGCCCAACACGTAGTCGCCCTACACGAGCAGCTCCACGGTGTTAGGGTTTGTCAGGGTTTAACTCATAAAGGTTTATGAGCTAAACTAGGCTGCAAGATAGGGTATCTGGGAAAGGGAGGTGGTACAAACAGCAGAGCTGGTTTTGAGGTTGTGAATGAAAGCACCAACTGGAATGAATCGTACTGATTAACGCACACAAAAAGGTGCACATGGAGAAAGTGTTGACAAAAAATGTCCCCAAAATTTGAAATAATGAATGCAAAATAATTCATCAACTCAAATAATGAAAAAAACTCAAATAATGAATGCAAAGAGGGAGTTTTGCACATCAATATGAATTGAAACATGGCGTCGAGATACACTTTTTTCCTGTCTAAATGAATCCAGTAATTGCTGTTTTCGAATATTGAATCACTCAAATCGTAACACATCCGTCCGTCGGAGCAAAGTATTTGATTGAGCCGTACACAGCGCAAACGCAATAGAATTGCAACGCACATAATAAATCCTCATCGATGAAATGTTTTGATTTAGGTCAGTTTCAATGAAACGGAGGGGGGCGAGTTTCTGTTTCATATAATATATAGTTCGTAATTCAAAATGTAAGTAGTACCTCAAACACGACTCTTTAGGGTTTCATTAAACCCTAAACGACGGCCTATATACTAGTATAAACTCGAACAAGCAGCCTGGTACTCTGTGCCAACGCGTGCTGACTGGGCGGACGCAAAATCAATAGACGTAGTGAGACGATTTATGACGCAGAACAATGTACGGGTACTAGAGCGTGAAGTAATAATAATTTGACGGGTGAACGAATGGGGGGGGGGGGGGGGGGGGGGGGGGTGGGGGGGCACCTAACGGAGAACATTATATCGGCGAGGCAAAAGAGCAGCAAAGACATTACATACATCGACAAAACCATTTTGAAAGAATATATATAACTTCAAACTAAGGAAAAACGAATCAAATAACTTCATGAATGAGAAACACAAAAAGGGCACCTAAAGAACGATAATACCATTTATTCGCAAAAGCAATGCGGTGGCATTGACGACAACAATGCCAAGCATAGTGGATTAAGCAGCAGCAAGGACATTCTTCCCTGACGAGATGGGGTTTTTTCTACTTGGGCGGGCAATCACCTGACCCAACTTTTTATCCCAGGGCAGCAGCGGCTCGTTCTGGTTCGTCTCCTGTACGTCGGGGACCTGGCCAGAGGACAAGTAGTGGTGCACTGCATACGCCAGTCGCGGAGGGTTGAGGTATGGTAGTACAACACTGTCTACCTGAAATGCAGCCACATATTCGTCAGAGTTTTTGTGAGCGTGCGTGCGTGCGTGTGTGTGAGTGTGACAATTTGTGTGTATGTGTGTGTGTGTGTGTGTGTGTGTGTGTGTGTGTGTGTGTGTGTGTGTATGTGTGTGCGCGCGCGTGTGTGTGTGTGTGTGTGTGTGTGTGTATGTGTGTGTGTGTGTGTGTGTGTGTATGGATACTGAGACGTTTGTCTGACCATGAGTGTGTGCAAGACACTGTGTATGTCTGTGTGACCATGTACGTGTGCATGACAGTGTGTGTGCGTGTGTGTGTGCGTGTGTGTGTGTGTGTATTTGTGTGTGTGCGTGACCATGCGTGCGTGTAACTGTGTGTGTGTGTGCGTGTGTGTGTGTGTGTGTGTGCATGACCATGCGTGCGTGTAACTGTGTGTGTGTGTGGGGGGGGGGGGGTTGGGGCGCGCGCATGTATGTGACACTTTGCTTGTGTGCCTGCACGCGCGCGTGTGTGCGTGTGTCTGTGTATATGAGTGTGTGTGATCAAATGTGAGAGTGTAAACGTACGAAAGAGTGGGTGATTTATTGCATTTCGTTGTGCTTGTCGGTAAATTGTCAATATTCCTGTTCTTTTTTTGATTTCCCGTTAGAGAACAAGGCATGCATGCCAGTTTATGCTGGGAGACGGGGCAAGAGTCAGTGTGCACCTCTCTCCAGGAGGCGTACAGATAGCCGCTGCTGAGGCCCACAAAACACGGAACCATCGCGCCTCGCCTGGCGAGCACAATCCCAAAAACCGTGCCCACAATGTCCGCGAGGTTGGCCACGCTCTCCCCCTTCGCTGTCACATCCGCCATGTTATTCTGCAGCGCAAAAGTACGATAGATGGGCGCGCGCGTAGCGGAGGCCGCCACGCTGGCGAGATTCTTTGCGAGGTTGGCGGTGCAGGCGAGTGGGAGAAAGGCGGCAGGCATAGCGATGGTGGACAGCTCAAGAGCGGCGCCGGCCTCCATCAGAAAGTCACCTGTACCATGCGAGGGGAGAAAACGCCAGAACCTGTCATATCTTCCGGACAAACCCCCAACCATACAACCTCGCCCACCATGTCCACAAAAAGTAGACGTTTCAACCAATCATTCAAAGTGGAAAGCAGTATCTCCCCCCACTTCCTTCAACTCTAGTTCCACCACACCACCGTTCCCCCCTTTCCAATGCGTAGGTCGCACAACGCAGGAGGGTGCAGCTTACCCATCAAACGAAACTGCTTCAGCTCACAGTCCAGCTGCCTCCCCCACCGCGCAAACAGAAATCGCCCCAAACGACCGGCGCCGTCCTGCAACAAGAGAGAGCAAAGGTTTAGCTTGTATTGCGTTTTCTCCTGTGTGTCTTACGCCATGTCGCTGTGCGTAATTGCATGTGCCAGCTAATAATAGCAATTATGAATGGGTGCACGAATTACTTTGTTTTTAAATATATGTTGATCCCTTTAATTTAGTGAAAGAGGATGTAAAGAAGCTGTGCGTGCGAGCGCACATGTGTGCGTACGGTTGAATGTGCTGTGAATGTGGGTACGCATGATTTGTGCGGAAAGGCACTAGACGTGCTCTTACAATATGTATTAAGGTGGTGCATGTGCGCTTGTGTGAGTGTGTGTGCGTGTGTGTACTTGTGCGAGAGAGAGAGAGAGAGAGAGAGAGAGAGAGAGAGAGAGAGAGAGAGAGAGAGAGAGAGAGAGAGAGCGCAAGTGTGTGTGTGTGTGTGTGTGTGTGTGTGTGTGTGTGTGTGTGTGTGTAGGTATGTGTGTGTGACCACGAATGCTGGCGTGCCCCTTTATGCAGCTCGGCATGTAGATGTGCACAGTGCTTGTCTTCCGCATGCGCGTGTGCGTGTGTTAGTATGTGTGCGTATGTGGGTGACTCTGCATGTGTGTGTATGTGTGTATGTGTGTGTGTGTGTGGGTGTGTGTGTGTGTGTGTGTGTGTGCGTGCGTGTGTGTGTGTGTGTGTGTGTGTGTGTGTGTGTGTGTGTGTGTGTGTGTGTGTGTGTGTGTGTGTGCGTTGAACTACGAATGCTAGCATGTCCTTGCATGCAGTTCTGCATGTAGATATGTACATCGTTGGTTGTCCGCATGCATGAGAGTGTAAGAACGAGTGCTTAAGTGCGTGACTCTGCATGTGCGTGCGTAAATGTGTGTGTGTGTGTGTGTATGTGTATGTGTATTTGTGTGGTTTGTCTACATGTGTGCATGTGATTGTGAATGGGAAGGGGAGAGCAAGCGCGTGTTAGGGGTTAATGTGTGACTGTGTATCGCGGGAGAGGGTAAATAGATAACAGATACCTATTAAGAACATGGTTTGACATGTATCGTCTTTTCCTTCTCATGTGCGTAGGTGCGAATAAAGAAACGGACTCGTACCTTGAGCACCCAATTGATGGCTGCAGCGGCCTCATTAGCTCCGCGGCTGGAGACTCCCAGAGCACCCAACAGAGAGCGCGTGGTGAAGACGCTAATCGCGCCCCCAAAAAAGTACTGCACCCCTCTGACGCGACACCATAAGCGAGCACGTGGGTAAGCGACTCTCCCCCTTCCCTGTCCCAAACACTCGCACAGACACGTAGACAGACACAAGCAGACACGCAGACAGACACACACACATACACGCGCGCGCGCGAACACGCTCATATCATAAATAAGCACTAACCTCCAAAACATGTAGTCCGAGTATTCAGGAGCCACACTGTGCGGAAAGCCGTTAGGCAAAAGATAGCTATTGAACACATCTTTCAGCCGTGTGTTTCGATGCACCTGCACATACATGGTCCCAACCCCACGCCACTCCATTAGCCTCCTTCCCTTTCCTCCTCTGCCCTTCCCTGACCCCAATGAAGGCCCTCGTGGTGTTCAATCGACAAGCAGTTGTTCTCACCGCGTCGTCATGGAACACAAATGTGCCACCCACATCGTCGCCGTCCCGATAGACCCTCCGCCTGCCCTTTGTGATCTCCACCGCGACAATTGGGCCGCTGATGGGTTCGCAGTCCGGCTGTGAGGTGGAAGGTTCGCCTGCAGGCCGAGTGTGCTCAGGACGCTACTGCAAAGCGACTAGCAATATAACGCTCCTGAGGTGCGTGCATGCTGCAGTCACAAGGTGTCACCTCACCTGGGGCAGACCGCTGTCCGGAGGCCAACAAACCCTCGTCGCCCGTCAAAGGCGCGGCGTCCTGATTTCGCGCGGCCTCAATTTGACGCGAGGCGGGGGGCTGGGGTGGGAAGCGCCTCTCACGAACCTTAGGGGGGTCAGTCGGAGGAAGGGGTGGGAAGATGAGCGGAGGTGTGGGTAGCACGACGCCGCCAATCGTCACAGCCCCAACCGCCACCGCGTCCGTCTCCTGTACCCGAAAGCAGTCGCGAAGGTTTCATCACTGCATCCCCCTCCGCTTGCACCGATATTCACGCCGATATATAGATTATCTGTGCCAGTATTTAAATGTTTGTGATCGTGCGGCAGGTCTCGTCACCTCATCTCTCTTTTCCTGGTGTCGCCCTCGTCGGAGGCGGTGCCATGCCTGCCCGAGACCGTCCGCCTGTTCGTCTAGCATCAGCACCCACGCAGGCTTGCCGCTCTCCCCGTTGCCTTTGGCTTCCCATGGTAGAGGCATCGCCGGGACGGGGGCTGTTACAGCGGATAGACAGGGGAAGTAGGAATCGTTAAAACGGAGTCGGCCAGCTCGACGGCTTCGGCCGCTCTCATAAAAACTAGCGCGGGCCTACGAAAAAGGCCGCGAACGAACGAGCTGAACAAATCCGAAACCCGACAGCGACGTGGTGTTAACTATCGATGCACGGTCCGCTGCTAACGCTGAGCACAGCGACAGTAGGTGCCGTGTGTAAGGGAAGTGAGAACGCCGCTAGTCACTGATGCCGGACTGTCGAGCGTTGCCTCGCTGGCACCGTCCACATCAGCACCTGCACCTCTCCGTCATAGACCACCCCTTCCCCCTTCGATCCAGTCTTTCAACAGAGAATAAAATCTCTCTAGTCCTGGCATGTGACTCCAGGCCATTCTCTCTGGCGGTGGTAGACTTGCGAGCTCAACCGTCGCGCAGCTACGTCGAGGCTGTGTCCCGTGGCGACATTCTGTGACTCCCTTTTTCGCCTTCATATATATCATCCAGACCGAAACCCTTCTCGAACTGACAGCCCCATCGCCACCCTCGCGTCCGCGCACGTAGTACAGAGAATCCTTGTGCCTACAAAAAAATAAGCATCTAACCTGCCTGTGACGTGAGCAGGGTCCCACGTGTCCCGCTGTCTAGCGCCGCCGCTCGTAAGATAATAGGCCGTCCTTAATTATTCGGGGAAGCGGAGGGGGATAGATGCCCGACTCAGCCGCCACTGCGAGCCAGGCAACGGGCTGCACAGCCCGGATGGCACGGCTATATTTCCCGACGAGCACGTCGTAGCTTACGCTGGTATCGTCGATTTCTTTATTCTCGAAAGGGGCAGCTCAAAGAAGCACGTTCGTCGACCCGTCGGTGCTGTTCGGGGTTCGGCGGTGCTACCTTGGTACGCAGAATGACAGCTGCGAGGACGTGTATGTCATCGGGCTGGACATGCAAGTTGCGCGCGCGCCTCCGCGACACAGTCATGCGCGAGGGCGCGCGCTCGCCGTTACTACGCAACGAACGACAACCAAAAGACGCAACGTTTCAGACTTTGGAATTTTGCTTACAAGTAAAAGACGCAACATCATCCATGAACAACAACGGAAATGGGAAATTGTCAACATCGGTTAAATTAATACGGGAAGCACGCAACCGTATCGGCACAATAAAAGAATTTTACAAACAGCATCCATTAGGGAAGATCTAAAAGCAGGGGGAAGAGCACTCGATAAACGCAAATAGGATGGAGTCCATGCTTTATTGAGAACCTCCCAAAAACGCCAAAAGGCGCAAATTTGAGATGCCGCACATAGTGTTTGTGGCAGTGTGCCCCCTTGTTTACTACCAACACAAATCAAATTTTGTCTTAGGCGGGAGTGCGGATGGAGAGATTGGAGATGCTTGATGGTTTGGCATTAACAATGCAATGCAATTAAAAAGAGAAACTATATTGGTGATTGTCACCTCCCTCGGTCCCTCCACTGCACTAGGACTAAATTGGAGTGTCCTTGCTAGCTCCATATATATGGTCTCGCATGCTCCTCGTGGCTTGCGCATCATGGCTCTCGTCACAGTCTTAGCACACTAACAACGTAGCATGTTTGTCTCGGGAAATCATACCATAGCGTTGTGTAGGATATTAGATTAACGGTGCGTATTGTACGTACCATGAGGTATAAGGTATTGATAGTACCGAACTATACATTTGCAGGGCGCGCGCTGGCGCGCGCGGCGGTGCGGAGAGCGGAGTTCTCCTCTAGGGGCGCATCAGCAGAAAGGAAGATATTTTCATTTTCAAAGATAAGTTAAGGAATGCAAGGAGGGGGAGAAGGAGAGAGAAGGGGTCGAGGGAGAGTAGGGAGAGGGGGAGGGGGAAGGGGGAAGATAATGAGAGAGTGATAGGGAAGTGAGGGGCGGGGAGGGACGAAGGGAGGGAGGAAGAGGGAGAAGGGGGAGGGGGAAGGGGAGAGCAAGGAGAGGAAGGGAGAGAGGAAAAGAAGGGAGAGGAGGGGAGAGAAAGAGAGAGAGAGAGGGAGAGAGGGAGACACAGGGAGACATGAAGTGAGGATGGGTAAAAGACAGAGGGCCTCGAAATTAAGGAGGTGCGGAGCAGCTGGAAGACCGTTTCCCGATTGTGCCAACACTACGAAAGTGTCCGCACATATGTGTGGCGGTTAGCCTCTGAAAGCTAAACGCTAGCACAAATCTGTTCTAGTCTGTCTAGTTCTGTTGTTGCAAGATGGCAATTGATGTTGTCGAGAGGCAATTGATGAGAGATGTCTCACTGCTGTACTTGGGCAGTAGTTAGTGTAAGTGAACAAAGGAATTGTTAAAAGGTTCTGTCACCTCCCTCTACTGCACTGGGCTTAAATAGGTTTCAGCCCAGACTAATCACGCCTGCAAGCTACGCTTACGTGTCAGGCGTTGGTGCTGCTCAACCGTCGTCATTCGCCTCGAGATGCGGCCTGCCTAGCATTGGGTCTCACGACGCGGCTCCTTCTGCATTGGAGAGCTCGCTCTGGCGCGTCATCTGGCTGGTTAGATTAATTATGCATATCTGTACGTACCGGGAGGTACTGGTCGTACTGTAGCATCAGCACCATTACAATATTGCAGTAGCGACGTACCCACGAGTATACGTCCATCCTGTGGAAAAGCACGAATTGATATCCGTAACGAGTACCTGTACAATGTCCTGCAATGTACTGTTGCAGGACTGTACTCGTCACACTCGTACCCTCCCCCTCTTGACAGATCAATGAGGCCGCCGCGAGGCAGACCTCCGTGGTTCTTGGCTCCTTTACTGAAGCAGTTACTGGGACTCAGGAATGCGCGCTGGGTGAGCGTGCATGAAGTCAATGTACGCCTGAGTCTTGGCGAACTTGCGCCATTGGGGCGTCTCCAAGAAATCTTGTAACGCAATTGTTCGATGCACCTCGTTCAACCGGTGCCAGACAGGTGGAATGTCGTCATCACTGAAGTGCGTCATGAAGAGCAAATATTTGCCTCGTCGCCCAGGTAGCGACTTGATGCACACAGTAGAAATGTGTGAGACGTCAAACTCCTCATCGTCTCCTTCAGGTACAGTCACAGGAACAGCTGGTCGTAGTGGAGCAGTAGAGCAGGGTCGTAAGTTATTAACGTGGAACACAGGGTGTAAGCGTACTGTCGCTGGTAGTTTCAATCTGTAACTGTGTTTTCCAATCTGCTCCTCCACTGAAAAAGGGCCGAGCTGTCTGTCTCTGAGTTTCCTGTTTGGTTGTCCTCGTAGAAAAAGATTTGCTGTGACGACTGACACCTTGTCTCCCTTAGCGAAGTGTGGCGCTGTAGACGGTTCTGTGCGTGCTTGCATCTCGTCCTTATGTAGCTGTAACACTGAGCGTACCAAGCTGTGTACTTCCTGTAACAATCTTAACCGTTCTGTTGCGTCTTGCGAAATTGGAATTGATGGTCGCATGCTGAAGAGTAGGTCAGGAGGCTCCTCAGGAGAAAAGCCAAAGTTAGCCTCGAACGGCGTGTGCTCAATTCCGAGTGCACGCGAAGCGTTGTACGCAAACTCCACTTGCGGTAAAAGTGTCGACCAGTTGGAGCCATCATAGCAACAGAAGCAACGAAGAAGCTGCTGAAACGTGCTGTTCACGCGTTCTGTCAGTCCATCTGTTTCTGGGTGTCGGCTGGTAGACATGTTCAGTCGCGTTCCAAGGCGTCTCCAAAGTGTCTGCCAGAAAGCGCTGACAAATTTCGGGTCGCGGTCGCTGATCAGCACACGGGGTAGTCCATGTAAGCGGTAGACTCCCTGTAAAAACAAAGTAGCAGTTTCTTCGGCAGTAATCGACTCTGTACATGGCAGAAAATGGGCCATTCGAGTTAGATGGTCTACTACAATCAGCACACTGTTAAAGCCGTTGCTCTCAGGCAAGTGTGTCAGGTAGTCAAGACCAACTGTGTGCCACGGTCTGGGTGGAACAGGTAATGGGTAAAGAGTCGCAGCCATCTGCGGTCGAATCTTCGCTCGTCGGCACACGACGCAGCGTTCACAAAAATCTTTCACGTCTTGGCGGATTCGTTTCCACCAGAATCTGTCGAGTGCTTTAGCAAGAGTGCTAGCAACTCCTCTGTGACCAGCTGACGAACTTTCGTGCAGCTCTGTGATCAATCTCAGTCGGAGCTCAGAGTTCTGTGGAATACAGAGGCGATTGAGACGCCAAAAGTACCCGTCTCTGGCTTCTATCCGGCTGTCTCTTGTCCACTCACCATCGTCCCCATAAAACGAATCTCGTGAGAACCCCTCGCGAATGAGATCAGCGAACTCAGGGCTCAGCTGCAACGCGTCAACAGTCAGTGAATTTAACTGTGCGTCTTCAAACAGCAGCTGGGACTTCCGTCGTAATTCTCGATCTGACGGAACCTCGCCATCCCAAAATAAGGGTACTGTGGCCTGAGGTACGAAGTCTGGACGCCGGCTTAACGGGTCAGCTTCGTTCAGAGCTCCCTTGCGATATGCAAGTGTCATCGAGCCCACAAACGGTTGCAAATCCCGCAGGTATCTTGCTTGCCGCTTGTTCAGCCTGTTGTTCGGTTGCCTGAGCAGATGTCGCAGTGTGTCGTGGTCTGTTACGACAAGGAACTTAGAACAGCCTTCAAGATAGCACCTCCAATGCTTGACAGCTTCGCATACAGCCAAAGCTTCTAAGTCGTACGCAGAGTAAGTGTTACCACGCTCAGCTGGATTCAGCTTACGCGCCCAGTAAGAGACTGGTTGAAGACCGCCTCCTTGGTCTTGCAACAGGACTGCTGCAATCCCCACTGTTGAAGCATCTGTAGCTACGGTGAACGTCGCGTCCGAGCTGACCTCCGGAAGGATCAGGCATGGCGCGGAAATGAGCCGTAACTTGAGAGTCTCGAAGGCTTCCAAACAGGCAGGCGTCAGCGTAACCTTCTGTGGCTGGGACTTCCGCAGTAAGTCCGTCAATGGAGCCGTAAGGTCGCTAAAATGGTGTATAAATCTCGCATAGAAGTTGCAGAACTGTACGAAACTGCGAACCTCCTTCTGCGTCTTGGGCACTGGCCAGTCTGCAACGGCCTCGACTTTCTTTGTGGAAACCGAAATTTTCCCGGCTGACACAGTGTAGCCCAGATACTCCATTTCTTGCAATCCGAAGAAGCATTTCTTAAGGCGTAATTTCAGCCCTTCCTCCTTGAATCGCTGTAGCACTAGACGCAGGTGTTCCAGGTGCTCTTCCAGAGTTCGACTGTAGATACAGACGTCGTCCAGGTAGACTGTCACGAACTTATGTAAAAAGTCGCGAAGAATGTCGTTCATCATCCTCTGAAATGTAGCTGGTGCGTTGCACAGTCCAAACGGCATGGCGACCCATTCCATTAAGCCATCAGGGGTCTGAAAAGCCGTCTTGTGAACGTCTTGATCACGCACTCGAACTTGCCAGAATCCAGAAGCGAGGTCGAGGTGTGTGTAAAAATTCGCGTCCTTAAGTTCGTCCAGGGTGTCATCCACACGCGGTAGCGGGTAAGCATCTTTACGCGTAACCTCGTTAAGACCGCGGTAGTCAATGCACAGACGTAGCGAGCCATCAGCCTTTCGCACAAAAAGAATTGGCGAGCCGAACTCACTGTAGCTGGGTCGTATCAAACCAGCTTCCACTGCGTCTTTAAGCTGTCGATTAAGCTCAGCGCGCTCTGCGGGTGACAATCTGTTCAGACGTTGACGTCGCATCGGGCCAGTTGTGTCAATGGGGTGATCCCACTGTCGGCTTACTGGCGGAGAGTCGACAGGTTGCAGTAACTCCGGGAAGTCTTCAAAAAGTAACGACCGGAAGTTGTCACGTTGTTCTGCTGTTAGTTCCTCTCCAGTGTGAAAGTCCGTTGATTGGTCGGCAGCTGACGTAAGTTCAATGACGTAAAAATCAGCATGACGTCCTCTGCTGCGGCGCGTCTTGCGCATGAGCTTTTGAACTTTCGTAGATGACAGTAGCAGACACTCAGGGCGTCGTTCCTCGAGTGTAGTCTCCACAGCTGTACCGTCCATCAGTGTAAAAATTCTGGTTGTACCAAATTGTAAAGAGGCCTGTTCGTCATCAAGCCATGGTAAACCCAGGATTAAATCAGCTGTACGTAAATCACGTAAAACGTAGAAAGTCCGTTGAAACTCGTGTCGAGCCAGCTCAAAAGTGACGTCGCAGACTGTCGTAGAAGTCACTCGTTGTCCATTAGCGAGTCGAACTGGAGTTTTACTCGCAGACTTCCGAGTCTGTAAAGCAAAGCGTCGTACAAAGTCCTCTGACACAAAATCAAGTGTCGCAGCGCAGTCCACTAATCCAGAAATTTGGTGTCCGCCATCAGGAGTTTTCACAGTCAGCTCAGTTCGAATTAACGGGCGAGCTTCCGTGAGGTCAGTCAGTAGTGCTGTAGCTGGCGAGGAAAATTGTTGCAGCGTAGCGATGGACTGTTCCGAGTCGTCTGTTGGTACAGGTACCGAGTCGGGTTGATCAGGTGCTGTAGATTCCGGTGAGTCGTAAAAAGCACAATCTGCGTCAACTAACCACAGCTGTACAGGCCAAGGGGCTGGAGCAACCACCTCCTGTTGCGTTGGGTTCTCCAGTGACTGACGTGTAAAAAGCTGTGTCCTTGCTGGGAATTCTTGATAAAGTTTCCAGTGCTTAGTCACCTGAGTAAATTTCGCCCACTTCGGTAGTACAAATACAGCCATCGTAGATGTCGGAGATGTTCGACGACAATCCTCAAAATGCTGCGCAATCTGCTCAGCTAACTCCCAGGGTGGGTTGATGAACATCCGTTCTCCTGTCAAGTCTCTGTCTAGAATCGAGTCACTCGGCGAACAGTGAGGTAAGTCACCGTGCGAGTTTAGACCTTCATCATCAGCACATCCCTCCAACGTGAAGTTGAATCGTGCATGCAGAGGGTCAAAGACTGAGTCAACCAGTTTCCAATCAACTGAACGTCTGGTTACAGGTTTACGACTCTGTCTCTGCTTAGTCTGACGACGACGACCTGCTACTTGCGTTACAGGTGTCGCAACTGTAGTCGATGGAGATGCCGAAGGTGTATCGACGACCTCTGTCGCTAACAGTGTCTCAGAATGAACAGTAGATGTAGCCGGCTGCTCCAGTTCATTTGTAGAACAGCCTTGCCACCATCATTGCTTCTTAGGTTGCATCGGTGCCTTGCCTTTGAACTCCGGGCATTGGAACAAACGATGTCCCTTCTTGTGGCACTTGAAGCAGAGTCCCTCGTCCATGTGTCGCTTGCGCTCCTCAGCTGTCATTGCATTTGCAAGCGAATTAAAATCTTCACGACCAGATGTCTGACCGCGTCCACCATTGTTTCCACCTCCACGTCCACGTCCGCGGCCACGTCCACGGCCACCCTTGTTACGTTTCCAGACGTTAGAGGCTTCCTCAAGAGGGTCCTCAATGTTACGCTTGCGTGTAGGCTGGGCAGATGGTCCAGCAGCAGACCTCGCATTGCCCAGTTCCGGCGAATCTGTCACGACGTTATTCAAAAAGTTTTGCAGCTCCACTAGCGTAGTCCGGTATCCTAGTTGAGCTCGGTGTGACTTAGCCAGTTTCTTGAGCGCATCGCTTGCCAGGCCATTAATGAAGCGTACACACTGCACTTCAGCTGTCAGGTCTTGACGAGACCGACGTAAGTAGTCGTTGTACTGTTTAGTGTAAAGCGCGTAACTCATCGTGTTGCTCTGCATAAAGTTCATCAAAGCGTTAATCGCATCGTCCTGAATGTTCGGAAGAAACGTCGACTTGCGTAACTCCTCAACAAGCTCGTTGTACGTAGACGGAATTGGAGGCTGATTTTTCCGGTTCAACCACCATCCACCAAGGTGTCCAGAAAACTGTGAAGTAACCCAGAACACTGCATCGTACGAGTTAGCCGTAATTCCAAGCATTATAAAACGCTGAGGCTGCGCTTCAAGCCAATCCTCCAGAACATTAGGTACCAGCCCATTCTGGTACGGTGAAGTAATAGCAGCCTTACGCTGAGTCTCCGTGAGAGTCACAGATAGTCCAGCCAAGTTGTGGGTAGGCATCGGCATTCCCACTCGTAAATCTGTAGGCCCTACTCCAGTCAGTCGGTTGATGTGTCCAACAGTCAGCAGCCAGACAGAACCAGAGTCGACCGTCGTAAACCGGGGGTACATGTGGAACTGTCTCGGGATAGACGTGTCGTCTTGCATGACTGGAACATGTTGTGTCATTGCTCGATAAAAAGATTCCCACTGAGCCACGTAACCAAAGTGAAGTAATTCACTCTTGTGCTTCTTAGCACGAAGTAACCCAGTCTGTGCAGGCGTAAGTGTCAGACCGTCAATGTTGATGGATTCCGGGACGACGTAAGTGCCATCCGGATTAACTGTCGACTGTTCCAAAACAGCCTGCTCGACCTGAGCAGGTGTACGTAAGTTGCTCGTAGCAAACAGGACAGGAATAGACGCCGAGTACACGTAAACAAGCTGTCGTCCTTGAGGTAGTGTAACGTTAACAGGTTCACCACTCAACAGCGTCAAATCATCCGATGTCAGAACAAGACCGGTCTCCTCGTGTAACTCGCGAATAGCAGCGTCGACAGGCTCTTCATTAGGTAAGACAGAGCCAGCTGGGAACCAAGTTTTACCAGAACGAGGCTCACGCTGAAACACCAACTTCAAATCCGACGATTTAGTTCCTCCGACGTGAATTATCAAAACCACGTAATGTCCGGGTCCTAGAGAAGCCATCTCAACTCAATCAAACAACGTCGAGCAGATCAACAAGCAACGAAAGCGTGCGTCGACCAAAGAGCTCCGAAACCAGTGTGGCGGTTAGCCTCTGAAAGCTAAACGCTAGCACAAATCTGTTCTAGTCTGTCTAGTTCTGTTGTTGCAAGATGGCAATTGATGTTGTCGAGAGGCAATTGATGAGAGATGTCTCACTGCTGTACTTGGGCAGTAGTTAGTGTAAGTGAACAAAGGAATTGTTAAAAGGTTCTGTCACCTCCCTCTACTGCACTGGGCTTAAATAGGTTTCAGCCCAGACTAATCACGCCTGCAAGCTACGCTTACGTGTCAGGCGTTGGTGCTGCTCAACCGTCGTCATTCGCCTCGAGATGCGGCCTGCCTAGCATTGGGTCTCACGACGCGGCTCCTTCTGCATTGGAGAGCTCGCTCTGGCGCGTCATCTGGCTGGTTAGATTAATTATGCATATCTGTACGTACCGGGAGGTACTGGTCGTACTGTAGCATCAGCACCATTACAATATTGCAGTAGCGACGTACCCACGAGTATACGTCCGTCCTGTGGAAAAGCACGAATTGGAATCCGTAACGAGTACATGTACAATGTCCTGCAATGTACTGTTGCAGGACTGTACTCGTCACAAAAGTGTGCCTGTATCATAAAATATTGAAAACATTGACGATATAACAAACCTATCGACACACCTATCTACAATGTGTGCCGACGTTCATCGGAGGTTGAAAACTTTAAGCAACCGCAGTAATTGCCACAGTCCCCCCGCCTAAGATGTAGCAACATACATAATTTTGTTATCAAGAAAATAAGATATACAAACAAGCATATCCAATTGTCAAGAAATGATCAATGAGACTGTTGGTCGACCTTCACGATGCACGGCCCGCTCCCACTGAACCGGCTTGCCGACCGGCCTAGGCCGATCGGCGTTCGCGAGGGTCGACGGACCAACCTTATCTAGCTCCCGCGTGACTTCGGTCTTGCCGGAGAAAGGAGGGGAAAGGCTAGGGAAAACCCCCTCCTCACGCGGTCGCTCGTCGATCCCGCCGTCGCATCCCGTGAGACCCGCCCCATGGTCGTAGCCGCTCCTCCCGTCGCGACTTTCCTCCTTATCGAGGTCCCCCGTCACCTCGAGGGCAATTGGGGGGACCGAGACAACCAGACAAAAAACCAGCGCTCTTGCCGCCGCGCTGAAAAGTTTTCCCGGCCATTTCCCCGATTTTTTCTATGTTGGTACCCGGGTACCTGTCTGGAAAATCAGCCAACGGCCGCACCCTCCGCCCACCGTTTGCGCGTCCATCGAGCACCTTTGTTTCAAGTGCGAGCCTCCGCGCTTCCCCGGGCTCGCACTCTCTAATACTAGGTGTGCTTATCAACAGCGGGTAACGGTACGGCATGGCATGGTTACCATTGCCGGATCCAAAAAGGCCGCTGGGGTGCGGAAATTATTCAATCCCTCCGCACAAAGTTCACTGGCGGTTATTTATCCTCATGACAACCCCGCCGCTAGACCTCGCCGCTCCTCCCGCCGCGATAGTCCTTCTTGTTGTTGGTGTCGTGTTGCCCCCGCCTTGGGTCATCTCGACGTTAACATGCCGGTCGACGTGTAGCGTGCGCCTTTCCCTAGCGTTGCTTGCCGGCTGTCCGCCAATAACCCCAACACCCTCAACCCGCCGCTAATCCGTGCGTACCCTCCTCGCCAAACAATTTTCACACATACATGCCCGATCCTCCCAAATGGAACGGTATCCGAGGAGTATTCAGTAGCGAATAAACATATCGGACGGACCGAGCGGAATATTTTAGTGTTGGTGTGCGGATACATGATTTTCCGAAATCCTCCGTATAGCCCCACCCTACCATGCCAAGCATGGCACGGCCTGAGGTTTACCAGCGCCAACTGCGTGGAGGTAGAGGTAGGCGCCGACGGGTTAAGAGTTTTAGGGTTTCAAACCCCTAAATATAAACCCTGAATCCTAAAATCTGAACGGTACTATGCCATTACCTCTGCGCCCGCCGGCGGCGCAGCGGCGGCAGCCCCGGAAGGGGGTGCGCTCGTATGCCCGTCGGCATCCCCTCACCTCCCCGTGGTGGGCGTTGGAAACCCCGTAGACGTGCCATACTTGGCACGGTAGGGGGCTAGAAGGGCCGACCGTGCGATCCGCGCGATCTGCAATTGTCGGGAAAGGCCATATACTGAGAGAATTTGAAAAACAAGTGTACGCTACCGGCGCCAATATCTCCCGCATGGGCCGTCCGATATGTTTTTTTAGACTAGATACTACTGAGATGCCGTCCTATTTTGGGGGTTGAGGCATGTATTTTCAGGAGTCTGTGGTGGAGATGGGGGTACGGACGAATGAGCGGTGGGTTGAGGGTGTTGGAGCTTGGAAGCAACGCTAGGGTACGGCGTTCGCTCGACGTCGACTGGCATGTTCACGTCGAGCCGACTGAAAGGGGACCGCACGACAATAGCAACGAGGAGGACTATCGCGACGGGAGGAGCGGCGAGGTCTAGCGGCGGAGTTATCCGCAGGATCAGCCGCCGCCGGAAAACCTAGTACGGAGGGTTTGAGTAATTTCCGCACACTCGCGGCCCTTTTGGATCCGGCCATTGCGACCGTGCACTACCCCACCGCTACCCACTATCGCTACGCACACCCAACATTAGAGAGTGCGAGCCCGGATAAGCGCGGAGGCTCGCACTCGGAACAAGGGTGGTCGATGGACGGGCAAACGGTGGGAAGAGGGTACCAGTGTACCACACATGACCAATTTTACAGACAGGTACCCGGGTACCAACACAGAAAAAACCGGGGAAATGGCCGGGAAAACTTTTCAGCGTGGCGGCACGAGCGCTAGCTTTTTATGTCTGGTTGTCTCGGTCCCCCCCATTTTCCATCGAGGTGACGGGGGACCTCGACTAGAAGGAAAGTCGCGTCGGGAGGAGCGGCTACGACCATGGGGCGGGGCTTACGGGATTCGACTGGCGGGATCGACGAGCAACCGCGTGAGGAGGGGAATTTCGCTAGCCTTTCCCCTCCTTTCTCCGGCAAGACCGAAGTCGCGCGGGAGCTAGATTAGATTGACCCATCGACCCTCTCGAACGCTGATCGGCCTAGGCCGGTCGGCACCCCAGTTCGGTGGGAGCGGGCCGTGCATCGTGAAGGTCGAGCAGCAGTTTCATCCAGCATTTCTTGACTATTGGCTCTGTTTGTTTGTAGATCTTTTTTTCTTGATAACAAAATTACTGCTATTGTTACTGCTTAGGCGGGGGCACTGTGGCAATTAATGCGGTTGCTTACAGTTTTTTTTTACCTACGAGGAACGTCGGCACACATTGCAGATAGGTGTGTCGATAGGTGTAACTGGTCGAAGAGTACCCGGCCCAATCGTTCTCCTATGTGTCCTAGATGGCAGAGTATTGATGGCCGTTAGACAACAGTCGGTCATGTTTGCCGATAGTCGTTGTAATACTTTTTTTCATTTTCATTGGCATTGTGTTCCACCGGGGTGACGCAACCTCCAAGGGAGAACGTTCATTGATCCCTCACCAAACCTGCAAAACAAGGACATCTTTGTTGTCCGCGCTAGGTCTGAAGAGGGGAGAATGACCTAATGTTATAGTAAGCATGGAATCTTAGTCGATCGACCATTGTGCGAGAGGGAAGTACATACAATAGAGCAAGTCAGTGCCACTCGAGAGAATGTACACATACCCACATGTTACAGCCTTTGAAAGACTTGGCACTACTAACGCGTAGAAATCCGGCATTTTCGTTTGAAGTCTATGCCATTACGTAGTACAAAACTAGTTCGTACTGCCATCTTCCATTTCGCGCAGAAAACTCCCAGTTTTTTCTGCACTAATCTTTTTGTATTCTTGATTAGATATATTACTAATTTCTCGCCAACCTTCTAAATAATTACGAGTCCGTGTCGCTAGGTCCTTTGCACGGTATCATCCGTGAGGAACTACACCATGTTGTTGCTACCTCTTCAATACCTTGGGAAATACAGTTAAGCGCGTCCCATACCACTATGTCCCGTGCGAGCGGGTTTTCGGATGCTAATCTTGCGGTTCTGGGAACACTACTCTCGATCAAAATCTTTTGGTGTATATGTGGGTAGTGATGTCGAGTTTGCCCCCTCATTTGCCTCCTCTCCGGATGCGCTCGCCACACGTATGCCTTGCTTACACGATCCAACTCCCGATGCTCTTGCATGTCCCAGTGACACAAAGGGACAGCTTCAACGCAACCTTTTGCGCACTCTTAAAGCCCGTACTTTCCTCGATCCCATGGCCCTCCGCGCCCCCAGCCCCCCCGGATTAGTTGCGCGTTGTTTCGTTATCTATACGTGGGGCCTTGGCTATGTTCTTAGCTTCGCGTGAGCAGGGCTTCCGTGTTCCGATGACTGCGTCATGATGGATACACACCGGGACTTGGCCTCGCGCCAGACCACGCCTCTCATGCCTAGAAGTGTCCGCGATACAATGCGTCCCCGGGTGATGTTCGTGGCTATGGCTTTTCTTCCACGACCTCGTATGCTTCCATGCTTGGGAAAAGGGCGCCGATCCCCATGCTCAGGGACCATATCCCTCGCTGCCCTTTCTCGCATTACGTTATTCGGCTCCATGACCACCTTGCTTGCTAACGTTGCTTGAGAGTTCATGGCTGAGACGGGGGCGGTTGTGCGGGATTTGCGTATGGAGGTCCGTCGCATCCGGTCTAGGGCCTAACGTGATCGACATGTACGGGGATTTTGTTTGGCTGGATCTTGCGGTCCCGCATAATCACGTGATTGTGGACGTTACGGTCACTGGTAGTGCGCGCACAAATTCCAATGCTCCGACCGTAGGAGCTCCACTTCCACTCCCTTACAACCTTGTTTTGGGAGCCCAACAAGCTAAGCTTGATGCCGACATCCGCACTTCGGCCTCCCTTGCTTTGGCACGCCGTCCATTCACACTAAAAATGACTGTTACCCCTTCGCCCTTGAGGATGGGGGTCGATTGGCTCTAATGGCCGCTGAGTTGGTTTATTGCTTGGCTATTTTGGCGGCTTTTCGACGGTTTCCAAGTTTGGGTGCGGCGGACTCTCGTTCTTTAAGTTGCCCGCATAAAGCATTGTGTGCGGCGGTCTACGTATGTCCCCTTCCGTCGATTCCTTGGGGACTTGCGTCGTGGGTTCATGCAGCGTATTTCTCTTGTTCTTCATGGCACGCTTGGCTCCTATCTTTGTGATGCCGTGCAAGAGGGTGGTGAAGTTGCTGTTGCATGCCTCCGTGCTTCGCGCGGGCTTAAGCTTCTTTGCTTCCCCTTATTTCTTCATGTATTCCACTGCTTTCTTTGTAATAAATGTAAAAATTGATTATGCCCTCTCCATTAATTTATTTCTAATGCTTTGTCCCATATCACTATATTCCGTGAACATATTCCCATTCCTCGGGCTTAGGTTTTTCCTCTCTTCTTCTTTTTGCTTGGCGGCCTCAACTGCTTTTTCTTGTAAGAAATTTTTATTTACTATATTCCGTGAATATTTGGATATTCCGTGCTGTGGTTCCAGTTATTGCGTTATAAATAAAACGTTGCATTGTTGGCCCACATCGACTGAGACAGCCGGCAACACTGGCAAGGCTACCCCTTGGCCTGACCGGACTTGCGATGCATTTCAGCGACAGCGACGAGGAGCTTCAGCAGGAGCTGGAGGCATTACTGGCGATTCACGGCGACGCAGTCACGCGATACGGCAGCACCCGCTCGCTGGCTGTCTCCGTCGCACCGCGCACAGATGGTCAACTGAGCCGAGCGTATGTCGGAGCCGACCTGCTGCTCGGCCTGCCGAACGACTACCCAGCACAGGAGCCTCGCTTGAATCTCCGAAATGTATTTGGTCTCAGAGACTCGCGGCGCCAGCAGCTTTTGGATCACTTACGACGTGAGGCGAGGGGTCTGGTTGGTGACGTGATGCTGTGCTCCCCTTTGCGAAGCCGCAATTTCGTGGCTGGACGACAACAACTGGCCTGACGGTGAGGTGGTAGCCGAAGTAGGTCGCTGCTTCATTACTTCACAAGATAGAAGGGCCTACGAGATTCTCGTGTATTGCTAGACCGTCGTCTACGTGCAGTCGTCCTGGCCACTTCTTGCGCCCCCCAAAAAACAAAACGACAGGCAAAGACTAGAACAGTGAAATAATTTGTCAAGAAAAGATAAGCAGCTGCTGACACTTCTTGTGTTGCCTGTCACAGGCGTATGCACCTTCTGCCTGGAGCGTCTATTTGACGACAGCTCTGGCGTAGCAGACCTCGTACGGTTGCCTTGCAACCACTACTTTCATTCGTAAGCGCAGCTATCCACACCCACAAACATGCATTTATACCTTGGGCGCCTTGGCCATTGCCAAACACCCCCCTTCCCTTTGTCCTCCCCACGCATTTCTTCTACCGACCTGCTTGCCTGTTTGGCAGGGGTTGTTGGTGGGGATGGTGGCGGTGGAAGCAGGGTCAGTATAAGGCGGCAGAGCAGCAGCTGGTGTCCGAGCACGGCGGCGACAACCACCTCGTGCGTTGTCTTCTGGCAAAACAGCTGCCATCGCAGGAGGACGGCGTTTACACTGTGCAGTGTCCCTCCTGCAGAGTGTCTGTGACGGCTCACGACCTTGTGCCCTGGCAGCATCACAAGCCCGTGCCGGATGAGGCGGTGCCAACCTGCGGCTCGGGAAGCCGCTCCATCGAAGGTTTGCACAACCTGCAGACAGAATTGCTTCTTTGGAGCGGGTGAGGTCATGATCACTGAGGCAAGGAAAGACGGATGGGTTGAGTGACAGGTGTGCGCATTCCCCTGCAGCTGCCCTACCGCAAGAGGTGTTGACTGAGGTGCGAGGACTCCAAAGACAGTTTGCTCAGCTCATGAGCAGGCAGAAGGCCAACAACGGGCTGATCGACCCCTCGCAGCGTCTCTCTGTCCCAAGTGCCACTGCGACGCCCGCGGTGGGCGAAACTGAGGCGCCTGGAAGGTACTCACTACTCAATATGGCAGCGCAGCCGTCGTCTATGGGCATCATGTATGGCATGTCGCAGTTGAAGTTGGTCACATGGTGATGCAGGCAGGGCCCAAGCCACCACGAAAAGGAGAATGGGAGGGGAAGAGGGAGGAGGCGGCCGCGACGTAGGCACCCATCGCCAGTGCGTTACGGGCAAGAGGCAGGAGAAAGAGATGGTGTGCAGGAAACAGGGCAGGACCAGGGGAGGGGCGCAGGTGGGGTGCGGGGCAGAGCTGGTCGAAGGGGTGCTGGACGGGGAAAGTCCGAGCACAGATCGAGGCAAAGTGAGCCGGAGGAGGGGGCGGTCACGAGGGCTGCAGCTGCTCACGACGGTGGTCGCGGCGCTCCTACTAAGGCAGCCCGCGCTTCAGAAGGGGGCAAGAGCAAATATAAACCCAACGCCGAGTAGTGAATTCATAACATAACCGGCCGCGATCCACACTCCCCATGGACAACCGGTTGTCAATTTATTTTTGACGAGGTGGCCGACCATCAAAGTCTTCCAACTGCAGTTCGTGGACATTATTCACGCATGCACACTCTGATGCGCCACATGCAATGGGTATCTGACAGGCAGCTGTGCCAACCGAGCAGCACGCGAATCTCCGCTGGAAATAATGCAGCAATGTAGTTCATAAGCCTGTGATGGTGCAAGCTAAATGCTGAAACGCACTCAAGCAGAGGGGAGACATTATGAATGCTGTTGCGCCACCATTCGTGCGAGAATTGGGTTCCTGCTAATCGTTTGGTTACAGTGGCAGCCTCAACGTCATCTATTTGCTTCTAAGATCTATCTGGGCACAGGTTTGCATCATGCAGCACTAGTGAAGGCCACAGGCCAGTCTCGGGGGTGTCTGGGGAGGCTCGCGCACCAAAAATGGGGTAAAACACAAACGTTTGTCGGGCCTTGGTCGCAGGACTGGTACGCCGGCTCCTCGAACGCTCCCGACACGCTCCTGTCACACTAGCGGCTAAAAAATGACGGCATGGGGGGGAAGAACGCCAGCATGTTGGGCTTAGGAGTGGCAGTGATCCACACAGCTTCGTCAGTGAGTGATGGCTCACTTGCAGGCTGTCGAGGCCCGTCCGCACACAAGCATCCGCCGCTGACGATAACACGATACGCAGAAAGGGAGACGGAGCGCTCGTTGGATGAGAAAGCGACAGGAGGCGACTTGCATGGCGTATAAGGAACGCGTCGGGGCCAGCCAGATACTTGGCGTAGCATACAGATATGATAAGGAAAGCCGCACAACGGCTGTGACGGCACAATTATACGACAAAGGGAACGGCGTCTCGTGTTCGCTGCCAATGATGTCAGCGGGGATGACGACGAGTCGGACTGGTGCGACACTACGCAACCCGCCACTCCTGAAAACACCCAATCAAGAGTCGCTGCTGCACATAGATGCAGCTTCACTTGAAACCGATATGCCTGACTCGATATGCGCCGAATGGAACCACACGCCGCCTGCCGACACTCCCACTACGCTGCTCTCCGGTGAAAGCTTAAGCACCATCTGAGCGCGCCACTCGTTCATCTGCATGTCATCTCTCCCTGTTTTGAATGAAGTGCGGCTGCCGAAACTAAAGGATAAGGGAGGGACATGGCTTGGGGAGAGGCCGGAGGGGATAAGTGAATAACTCTCAAGCGAGTCCATGATCGATGTCGGAGCAAACTTCCGATGGAGTACCTGCAAAAGCCAGCAAACAAACAAAAACTACCGCGCCGAGTGTGACGATCACTTTTCCGTTGTGGGGGAACATGTGATGCTGAAGTCCACCCAACAGCATTCCCCCGCATCTGCGGCATCTCAATCGGCCCGTATCCGCTTCATAAAGTCGTCGACAGCAAGATTAGCGTCACCGTGGGCACACGCATCCTCCTTCTCCGGAATGAACAGAGATTCAGCAGACTCTTTGCAGTCGAGCCGAGCCGCGCTCTGCCCCTTGTCCAACTCCTTCAAGACCGCGCCGTGCAACTGAAAGAGTACACAGACAGTGATTAACGAACAGGTCACAACAACTCCTGGCGACATACATAAATACAAAAACAATTATAGAATGTACTGACTGACTAAGAAAATTTCTCAACCTAATAGGAAACCATGTGTGTGTGTGTGTGTGTGTGTGTGTGTGTGTGTGTGTGTGTGTGTGTGTGTGTGTGTGTGTGAGAGAGACTAAGGTTTTTTTCTCTCATATATCAAACATAGGGATTTTTTTTCATTTTTTTTTTAGGAGGGGGGGGGACACCTCCAGCCACTCAATACACTCTGCAACGGACTCCGCTGACGTTTCGTCCTCACGATGCGACCCTGGAAGCTCAAAGCCAAGCATCCGCGTAACAACCAAAATAGAGAGAGTGGGTTTGAACGACCTGCAGCCACAAATGCACGGTAGCGAGTCAGCTTCTGTTGCTTTGGGTAGAGTCGGAATGAGTGGAGGATACAGCAGCGGGAGAGGCGCTCACCTGGTGAGGACTGTGGTGGCATTAAACCGCATCTGCTCTTCCTGCAGATCCATAATGCGTGCGCCGAGATTGGGAGCGCACGCCTTCAGCTGGAAGAAGGCTACGTTGTTATCCATTGCCGTCGCCGCCCGCACCTTCAGTGCGTGCGCCACCGCCGGCCCCGACCGTTCCGCGGGCGTCATATTGCGCAGCCAATTCATTAGAGCGGTGCGCTGCAGCGCGCCGTCTTCGCCACTCAGTTGGGAGTGCGCAACAAGGTGCAATGTGTAGTAGGCCATGAACTCGTCCTTACTTCCCGGGATGCCGTCCGCGTACAGGTCGTTTAGCTTCGTCTAAGGATTTCCATAACACTCAGTAAGAAATCAGGATGTCCTTCCCATTAGTGTGACTTAAGCCAATGTGTTGGGAGAGGCAGAGGATGGGGTCCTCTCACGGAAGATAAATGGCAGGGAGGCGGGACATTCCAACCTGACATTGGATGTAATCACCCATCTCCCCATAGCCCAGAGCTGCCCGAGCATGCGCCTCATACAGCTCAGCAGTAAATGCATTGCGGATATGCTGGACGGTGCAGTCTTGTCGCATAGCCTGGGCCATCAAGATGACAATCAAATTAATGATCAGCAACGAACTAGTCACCTCCCCCCTGTTACAATCACAAGGTGCGCATCACAATCAGACAGAGCATAACGCCACAGGCTGTTTCAACCTTGAACTGGTCCTGGCAGTAAAAATAATTTTCTGAGCCCTCGTCGAGAATCCTGAGCAGCCGCTGCAACGCCTTGCGCAGCACCGCCTCCGGCCGTACCGTCCCCGGGTCCGGGGCGCACGTCAAGCGAAAATAGCTCTTCTCCAACGACTGACACGTGCCAACAACAGTGTGCGCCGACCAGTCGATCTCCTCTGCATAATAAACGACAACGGAAATCAGTAAGCCACCACAGCCGCACTTGTACGATACGCACTAAAAAAATTACAGATAGTTATTTCGGGGCGGACTACAGGTCCTCACGGCCACATACCGCCAGGACCCAGGGTGAGGTGGGCTTTCGTAACGATGCCTGCTCCGCCACTGTAGAAACCTCCCGGCTGGAGTCGCTGCTTCATGGTACGCCCCTTTGTTAACGGTTTGGAGTCCGCCACGGCGCCCAACGCGTGCCCTGCGCCAAACCGCTGCGCTCGCTGCATTTTTTTGGCCTTAGCGAAGGGGTCACTTTCGTCGCTCTCATCCGAATCCTCCCGCACCACCTGCCGCTGCCACTTGCGTTTGTTGCCCTTGGCACTGTTGACCGCCTTGGGCGAAGGAGAGGGGGATGCTTTGTTTTGGGTGTTATTCGCCTTTAGACCCACCATCGGCAGCGGAAAGGTATCCCAGTTACGGGTCCACAGCTCACCTGCGGCTTCTGCCTGCTTGATAACGTCCTGAAGAGGTTTCTGAGAAAAACCAGAGTGACAGGAACGTGAAGGAGGGGAGGCAGTATCAGGGCTAAAACAATACAAAAAAAGCGCAAAACTTTTGTGGATGACGGCATACACATACCTCGATCGACTTCTTATCTTGGGCAGACTTACAGCGCGTTAAAGATCGCTGCACATAATAATTCAGAGAAGGCGGCCAATTCTGCTTTTGAGCAGGCGGTGCAGGCTTCTGCGCGCCGATGCCGGACTGTGCTACCTGCACATACGCAGGCACGCTCTTCGCAGTGCCCGCCTGCTGCGCTTTGGAGCTGAGCTCCGCTGCCACTCTGGCTGCCGCAGCGGCAGTTTTGCTCATCTGCGGTCGAACAACGATGCCCGCGGTGGCAGGTTTGACAGCTGGGAGGGGGGCGGCAGACGGCGGGCAAACTGGCGCCAGCACACCCGCAACTGGCTTCGCAAGCTGGCCAGACGCGGCGGCAGCGTATGTGATTGGCTGGGAAGTCGGTGGCTGTGCCCAGGGTCGAGGCGCCTGACCCTGAGGCGGGTACACTACACAACAGAATACCCAGGGAAACTCAATTTAAATCATGAGCCCAAACAAAAAGCTCGTATATGGAGGCAGAGCATGTCCCACACAGACGAGAACCACGTAGGCAGTGCAAGAAAAAAACAACAGTAACAGGGCAAGGCAGGCACCTGGGGAAGCGTTCGGACGGGGTGCCTGTGCTTGCTGTTGGTAGTAGTTGCCATAGTTGTAATGGGAGTAGTAGTGCTGATAATAGGCGGCATTATAGTCATAGGGAGCCTGAGATTTGGGAGAGGGGTAGAGAGTGTGTGTCAGCTGCAGGAAAAATAGCAAAGTGAAGGAAAACAGTTTGGAAATGGACTAGGGTGGGTCAAACCGAGGTCGCCGGTGGCGCTGCTGATGAGGGTGGGTTGCCAGGCGGAGGGGCAGGGCCAGGAGGTGGGGCGCCGGCGGGAGGCGCGCCAGGTGGCGCTGCAGCTGCGGCCTGTTGATAGTAGTGCTGATAATAGTTTGGGTCGTACTGTGCTTGGGCGCCAGCAGGGGGAGGGTAATGTTGGTAGTATGCAGCGTAATAGTTGGGGTCATAGTAGGCTGCATGTGGGTGCTGCCACGCTGCCTGCGCACAAAGCCGACGTGAGCACACACAAATGCAGAGTCAATATCTGACAGACAGCATAACAACGCAATCACTGTGAAGCTGTTTGACACTGCCATGAGTAGGAAAAACGAGAAGATAAAGAGTTGCCAAACACGACAAGTTTTTCTCCGTTCATAGAATAAAAGGAGTCTGAAAAATCTGCGTCATAATCATCAATAAAATTTATATAAGTATTTTAAAACATTTCTTAGGTGCAACATATTCTGGCGCGGGTGGTGCTACCTGCTGCGGCCCTGCTGGCGGAGGGACAGCTGCATACTGCGCAATTTGAGTGGCGGGGGGTGGTGCTGCCATACTCAATAATGCTTCGAAAGCGCGTCGTCCGCGGTGATATAGGCCGTCGTCACTCCGCCAAGCTTGGTCGCCTTTTCTAGCGCCAGCTGGCAGTGTAGCGTGTCGCGTAACTACTGCGAACCTGTGTGCGACTCGGGTAAGCACTGCCGCGGGACTAGGCCGAAGGACAGGGGGCGTGCTCCCAGGTAGTAATATCTAAATGACGAGGGGTGGGTGACATGCAAGACAACACTGCGGGGAATAACTCGGAGAACTGGAGGCGGGCTGTTGTAGAGCTACTGAGTCGTGAGTGAGCGCCGCCAGCGTGGCAGAGAAGGGGAAGAATCCTAGTCCTTCCTAGACAGACTTATGTATTGCTTATTTTCTAGCTCGAAAACCCAAACGGGATCTGATATGACAACGTCCCCAGAAAAACAAGTCTCGAGGGCATAAACTTGGTGTTCCCTCGTATTCCGAGCCTCAGAGGGACTCGGTTGTAACACGCCGGCAGAGGTATAGGGTGGTGCGGGGGGGGGCGGACCCTTCCCGGTTTTTGAAGCCGTGCTAAACGTACAGATAGTAGATACAGGACAGGGGATCTATAAACTTCGGCAGGGACGCCAAACCACAATGGGATGCAACTTCAAGGGTTTCGCTTGCACAAGATTTCAACAGCCGCTGCCCGTCAAATGCTGCTCTCCCCTGCGTGGCTGATACAATAGTCGCTGAGCTTCGTGCCGCACTGTGGTTTCTGGCGTCACATGAAACGCGGGAATGAGGTAGCGTATGATATCTGGGGGAGACCCGCGAGTACGGGTACGAACGGTCGGGAAGCTGCTGGAGAATAAATCTACAAGAGTTTCTTACAAGAAAAAGCAGTGGAGGCCACCAACCAAAAAGAAGAAAAGAGGAAAAAAACCTAAGCCCGAGGAACAGGAAGGCATGCCACAGCGTCAGCACTGCCCTCCTGAAAAGCGTCGCGGAGATAGGAGCCCACAGGACCATGAAGATCAGCAGAAAGACGTTGCATAAATTCACGTCGCACATCCCCCAAAAACGCCGAAAAGGAACAAAAGGATATCGACGAACGAAATGTTGCATACGGACATAATTGCTAGAGCGCAAGGAGCGAGAGCCAGCAACATCCATGCCAGGGAAGCGACGAACAACCACCAGAACAGCCAAGCGATCAACCAACTCAGCCGCCATCGGCACCAACCGGCCCCCATCCTCCATGGCGAAGGGATAGTAGTCATGGATCAACTGAACCGAAGGCGTGCCAAGCAAAGCAGAAGTGCGGAGGTCCGCATCAAGTTTGCCATGTTGAGCTCCCAATGCAAGGCTGCCAGGGAGTGGGAGACGAGCACCTATACAAGAAACATTGGTGTTCGTGCGAGCACTTGTAACCGTTCAGGGAGTGGATCCGGCCAAAAAAACTAGGGTTCGAACCCACGAATCCGAGTAGATCCGATACCATGCGCGTGCTATTCGTGCACATTTCGCTGCAATTTCGGGGTTTGAAGTTAGAGCATGTTTGCTCGGTAGGATCCGGATCCACTCCTTGTTAAACCGTTACATCAACAAGTGTTGGAGAATAATTCATATATATGTATCTATGTTGCGTCATGTTGACGCAAGCCAACCGTAGGGTCTACCAGGTACGTAACGGACGAAGTTTATAGCGATTGGGAGTCAAATTATGCCAAGATCACAGTTTGCTTATATTTTGGATAAGCATGCACTAAAACACATATTATGGAGCCGGCCAAGCAGGCAGCCGCATGTAAAGGGGTGCATGTGGGCAAGTTGTTGGCCTCATGGCGCCGAAAGGTCCATCTCGCCGTCCATGTTGCTCACGCGGACAACGTCTTGCGCGGTCTGTCCGCCGCCGCAGACAGTGTGGAGACAATCTCATCCTCGGTTGGGATGCCTTCTTCTGCCCTAGCGCTCTTCACCCGCGCCATGGGCCGCAAGCGTTCCCGCGCTTCCTTGACCGGCGCGTGAAGCGCCGCTTGCCGCCTCCACGTGTTGCTTTTCTCGGCGTTGCCTAGGACTTTTCTAATTTTGATTTGATAGGTTTGTGCACAATATAGTGCTTCCTTTTGCCGTGCTTTGGATTCCGTGATAATCTTGTCACTCTTGCCATTTTGTTTCCCTCCCTTTTCCATGTCCGTGCTCACGAAAACACCTATACATAGGTGTTACTTCTATTTGGCGCTTGATTAGGGAAGGGTGGGTAGGTTGCGCGAGCCGATTGGGCGAGCGCAAAGGCAGAAGGTGGCTGCTACCAGCGAGAGGAGCTACTATAGAGGTTAAGCAACCGCGGACATTTTATTGCGCTTGTGACGCTTTGTCTCCGCGCATTGCCTTCGGCGGACTCAACATGATACGTTAACTAACCGTTAAACCACATTACTTTACTAATATAAGAATTTAGCGACTGGGAGTCGGATTATACCATCTAACATCGACCGAAGGTCGGCGTAGGCTACTAATCCGGGGGTTTGGCGATTAGCCAGCCGAAAACCAACCATGCCGCCGGGGTTTCGGTCATGGTGGGGTCGATGCACTTGCCATTGACTACGTCGCTGGTTTTCGACCAACCACCCATGTAACGAGTCTTGGTGAGGGGTGCGCCGATGCATGCGGCGGCGGACGCCGCGCCTTTCCATAGGCCATGTGATGTCCATTTGAATTGCGGGGGGGGGGGGGGGGGGGGGGGGGGGGGGTAACGCGCCAATGGCGCTGCACGCCTCTCGAATCCACTCGGTAATGGTCCTTGCAATCCATGTGTGCGGTGTCTTGTCGTGTGTGACGGCCCAAAAGGTTGTGGGCTCGGGTCCATTGTTGAATTCGTTGCAATATCTAGTGCGTCTAGCGATAAATACCTCAAGGAGGTCCGCTGGTAACGGTCCCGCAGAAATTGGGAGTTGTAGTAGCTGCTTGTTGGCCGCGGTTCTACGTTGATCTTCCTTCTCTTTTCGTACGAATAACAATCTATTACCACCCGTCATGTCGACCGCGATGTCGTCCATGTGGCAGCGTACCCCGGTTTCCGCGCGGCAAAAATAGCAGCAGATACTGCAAAGTTCGAGAATTGCGTGGAAGGTCTTGATGTGTACGAGGGTGTCCGGCTGCCAAGTAAGCGCGCGGTAGTGTCGGTGGGCGAATTGTATTATTTGTTGTACGATGGGTGTTGGGATTGGTATGCGAATGTCGGGGTCGGTGATGGGTTGTTGATGCATGGCGAGTCCTCGACGTACGTCCGTTAGAAGTGGTCCCAGTGCCACGGGCTCCTTGACGTGGTCGCAAAAGAATTTGTTGATCGCTGAGAAGTAGGTTTGGAGGCTCCTGGCCGCGACGGTTCAAGCTCGGGCGAGCCTTTACGTAAAGCGCAGCATGTCGGCCGCAGTAGCAAGTAGCGAGGTTACCCCCCATCGTCGCAAAAAATGTGAATCGTCGCATTCCTGCGCCGTAGTTGTTGTAGGTGGTGGGGGAGAGAGAGCCGGTGAGGAGGTCAAGCACGAGGTCGCCCACGTCGTCCGTCCCGACGAGTGCTCCGACGTGGCCGCGCATCGAGGCGTGCCAAGGTGCGTGAGTTGAAGGTTCGAGGAGTCGGTGTTTCACTGATGCGGGGGGTGGTCATTGTCCGCGGATGTCCGGACGAGTCTAGAGCTAGGCGCGGACGTCCGGGCGGTATGGGTTAGGTTGAGAGTTCAGCGTGATCGGTAGAGCTAGGCCGGTGCGGTACGTGGAAGGCCGTGACGTTCCAGCCGGGCAGTCCTACGCACTCGCATGCTCCGCGCTTGCCAAGAAAAAATAAGTCTCGGGAGGGGGTACATGATTTTTTTCGTCGGAAAGTTCGCCCAGTAGTTGGTACCATTGCTTGGCGGGCAAGTACGGTGCGATGACTGTCGCTTCGGCGCCAAGTTGGCGTAACTTTTGGACGAGGTCGGGTAGGAGCGTCCACGGGGGGCTGCACAAACTGGTCTCCGCGAAGTCCAAAATCTGTCGGGCAGATGTAGGCAGTCCACATCATTCGGCGGTTGGGTCTCGCCCGCGGGCATTGCAGCGAGGCGATTGCTTGCTGCCTTGCGTGGCGAATATCTCGATGGAGTGGGGGTCCCACAGTGAATCCAAGTAAGTGAATATGCGAGGGTTGAGCTGCCAATCGTCTATGTTTGTTTCGCGGCTGAGTTTGACGGCCCATACGTTGGCTGCGGATCGAACATAGCGCGCGCGAATGCTGATGTTGTTGGTGTCAATGAGCTCCCATAGGCTGATGTTTCCGAAGTTCGTCCATCATGGCTAACGATCGGGACATGAGGTGGTT
Source organism: Tetraselmis chui (assembly GCA_026401115.1). Lineage (NCBI taxonomy): Eukaryota > Viridiplantae > Chlorophyta > Chlorodendrophyceae > Chlorodendrales > Chlorodendraceae > Tetraselmis > Tetraselmis chui. Next base: position 109,842 of record JAPMLY010000141.1, read on the forward strand.
GAAAACAACCACTCATGCTTGATTGGCTTCGTGCACGAGTACTTTTCGTCCGCGGAGGATCGGGAGGAACGCATGGACTGCGACTCGCACGGCCTTCAACTCTCTCAAGGTGATGTGTCGTTGTTGGTTTTCCGCTGGCCAGAAACCCCGTGCTTCCAATTGCTCGTTCAGTACTGCCCCAAGCCGTAACATGAGTTGTCGCAGTGTAGGTAGGCGGTCTTGATTTGGGAGAAGATGGAGCGGCTGTTGTCGGCGGATGGGACTTGCGTCTACCACTCGAAGTCTCGTTTTAGCAGTCCCCTCATCTTGTTTGAGTAGCGAGAAAGTTGTGGAGTTCGCGGAGGTAGAAGCGAGCCGCCGGGATGGTGGGGCAGAGGTGTTGCGCTTTTCCGGCGAGGACCGCGATTTGTCGGGCGGGTAGCCACCGGTTGTCTTTTGTTGAGCGTTGCACTAGGGCCGGGGAGAGGGTGGCAATGGCGTGTAGTTTCGAAGGAGGGGCTCGGAAGGTAGAGGTTGTAGTGCCAATTTGGAGGCCGAGGTGCTCGTAGATTTGTGTGGGTTCCCAATGGCCTTTACTAGGGTTGCGTCTGAGCCCGAGGCGGTCGAGTAGGGCCGCAACGCGGTCGCGGAGCTGTAGCGCTGTGTCATGATGTCGCCGAAAAATTAGAAGTCGTCCATGTACGGGAGTAATTTGGAGCCTTTCCATCGCGAGTTGCGCATATAGCGCCGGGAGGGTCTTGGTCGCGTGGGCTGCTGGCTCGTAGACGTGCGAGGGGTGTGTCCGGTGGGGTCGGGCAGTGGTTCGCGAAGGTGACGGATAAAAACCTCGGTAAGACGGCAAAAATAGTAGCTGTTGTACTTCCACCCCATCGGGAGGCCGGCTAGACGGTACAACGTGCCGCGATGGTTTACCGTAAAGAAGTCCATTTCCTCTTCTCATATGTCTAGTGTGTAGTAGCTGTCCGTGAGGTCGAAGGAGACCGTCTAGTCGCCGGTGCGCGTCAGGTTCTTGAGGTACGTGAGTGTCTTGTACGTTAGTTTGTGCTCCTTGCGCTACTTGTTCAATGGGCGTAGGTCTATAACGAGTCGCTATTTGTTTTTGCCCGGTTTAAAGACTGAAAACATTCGGAGAACCCATATGCTACGTTGTCCCGGCTCACATGTGCATGACCGCATGAATCGGGGAAGCTCGGAGTCTATGAAGTTGAGACGTTGTTGTGTTGCGTCGAGCATGGAGGTGCCGTTGTTGAAGGGTGGGGGTCGCCGGCCGTCGATGAAAGGGATGCGGACCCCTCGACGAATCCAGCCTAGAACTTGTTCGCTCGCGCCTAATTGTTTTCACTCGGACGCTATATTCCGCACGCGGTGATGCACGAAGTTCGAACGGTCGCTGCATGACGTGGCGCGGCAGGCCACTACAACAAGCGTTCTTGTCGGGGTTCTTGGGTTTCGACTCTTTGGGGTTGGCATTGTCTCTTGGTGATGGCTTGGGCTTGGGTTGCGGTCTTGGGGTTGAGTTAGGGGTCGGACAGTCGGGGGCATGTCGGTCCATTGTCTTGCGCGCGAAGGCGACTCCAGCGGCGGCTTTGGCGTTGGCGAGTAGGGAGCACTCGAGCGTCTAATCGATGAAAGCTGTGTGTAGGTTGTCATAATAGGAGGAGGCAACGTCCGGTCGCGGTTTGAGGAAACGCTCGTAGGCGAGGTCCGCGAAAACGCGGTCCGAATCACTTGTCTCCCTTCCGCCTTTGGTGTGTCGGATGTGGGATATCCGCACACGGCCGGCCTCCTCGAGCGCGGTGCGGGTGTAATTGCTTTGACGCATGGTTGCGATCGCTGCCTTTAATTCCTTTGAGTCCTTGGGGTAATTTTGAATGTCTTCCATAGCTGATATGCTCGCCGTGCTAGCGCAAGCGGCGTATAAGGCGTGACATGCCATGGCGCGGAATTCTCCGAGCGTGGCGTTGTGCCGGCAGGCGGAGAGACGGCGGTATGTGTCATAGGTAAGATTCCATATTTGTGGGCCGTCGAGATGTCGGGGGGGTAGTTCGACGCGTGGGGCAATGAACGGTCCCCAAAGTTTTTGTCGATGTGGTAGTCCTCATATGGCAATGTTGATGGGGTTACCGTTGTCGCTGGTGCTGGGCCATGGGTCGCATGGTAGGGTTGATCGACGGTCGCTCGGTCGGCAGCTGTGCGCTACGAGCGTCGTCCTCCGTAATTCCACCCTTCGGCGTGTCGTCTAGGCCGACGGGGTAAGCTGGCTGTGTGTTGACTTGTTTTGCTGCTGCTAGTTGAGTGGTGATGGTCGAGCTAGGCGTGGCCGTTAGTTTGGTAAAGGCTTAATGAAACCGACCATTCAGACGCTCTTTAGATGTTGATGCGTTAGCGAGTAAGCGTTGTTCTAGTTGCTTGAATTCGAACGATGTAACAAATTCCGGCGCGTCGCGAATTTCGTCTACGACTTGTCTATATATAGCCATCGTATTAGAGAAGGGTAAAGAGTCTCGGCTTGTGAAGAGCTTCGAGTGTAAGCTATCACCTTGCGGAGCTACGAGAGCTACGATGCCTATTGCGCGAGCCGACTGCGCGAGCGCAAAGGCAAAAGGTGGTTTCTACAAGCTAGAGGAGCTACTTTAGATGTAAAGCAAGTGGGCGTCCGCCGCGGACAATTTACTGCGCTTGTACGCTTTGTCTCTACGCGCTGCCTTCGGCGGACTCAATATCGTACGTTAAGTAACCGTGAAACCCCAATATTCTACCAAGGTAAGACGAAGATTATATGTACCCGTAGATGCGCTTCATAACGATATTTATGCAATTAATTGTTTTAATTTTGCGTTCTTTCGCCCGCGGGATATTGGCAAGGACTGGCATGTAAGCCCGCACTGCCAACGATGCTATTGACCAAGCCTATAAAACTCAATTACAAATATTTCATCCCTTTTCCATGTGTTAGTAGGGGAGGGGGGGGGTCAAGCGGCATCTTTTCACTTTCGTCGAGATGACTCAAAACGAAGACAATCTTGTTAAATGCACGTCGTGAATTCCATAATATTGTTGAGCAGACCTATTCATGTCATGAAGGGAAAGACGTGTGATAAAGTAACGTGCCACCAATGTTTCAGTTTACTTCTTTGAAACTTGATATGTATTACAACGACATAATCATTGTGCGCCATGCACAAGGTCCGGTGGGGGACTGTCGATAGATTCCCCAACGTCAAGAAAGGTGTGGGTGTGGATCGATTGCACATCTACCCGTCCGACAAACACGTCCCCTTACAAGGTTTTAGCCCCCCCACGCGAGCACCCTCGGCATGGTGACGGAATTCCCGTTGGTGTTGTTGCATTGCTAGCGAGTGTCTCGCCCACGCTTCGACTATGCTCCGCTAGGAACAAGACTTCGAGAAGGGTTATCGAACACCGAGAAAGCGTTGACATAGTCTCGATGGAGTGTGAAACCACGGACGTTCTCGTCCCAACATATAGATTCTACGCTCGCTCTTGAGGGTTGACAGGCGACATAGCATATGCAAGTCGTGCAAGGACGAGAGCAGTAAAAATGACGGTTGGTTGATACTCGTGGCGAGGGCAAGGGGGTTATTTTAACTCCGGAGCAAACATTGAAGGAGCGGGATCTTTTGGTGGCAGAAGTGGCGCACTACTTAACTTGCTCGCTTGTGCAACACGTCCGCGAGTCGCTGCGATCGGCATGGTGTAATTGCCCGCCGTCAGACATTCTTGCATGTTTGTCACAACATGTCCGGCTAGGCCAACCGTAGAGTGGTAACAAGAGTGGGGTAAGAAAATGCGGATAAATCAATATGTTTCATATGCATTCCTGTAAAAATTCCCGGTGCCGGAAGCATCACGAGAGAAAACAAGCAACAAAACGGTCCGACAGCACCCAACTAAGTGAGAACAAGTAAATACAAGTGAGACGAGAACGGAGGTGGGTAGAATGCATGGGCGGTAGATGGGCGTACCTAGCGACAACAAGAAACGATATCGTCTCATTGAATGTGGGCATGTGCGCATAAACCCACCTGCGAAAGGGTTTCCCCCATGTCCTCGCGTTGGCTTTGGTTTGAGGTAATATAGGTTTTACGCCTCGGCCATACACGTATACCCTGGGATAGGGTATTTCCCGCTATCGCCTCGCTAATCTTGTACCGCGTTGTTCTGAACAAAAAATGTGTAGCTACAAAATGGCGATAGCGAATGAGCTTGGTACATTGAGCGATGTTCCCATGTTCGAATGTTGTTAATCGAGGAGTAGCGACGGCGAGCGTTTGAGTGTCCCACGAACTTGGGACCCAAGGGGCGGATGAAATCGGGTTTGTGAGCGTAGGGCCGGAGCGAGGATGCTAGGAGGTTCTCAAGGATGACAATTGGGCAAAATATGAGGGAGTCAAGATAGTTGCCCTCGTCGGCATTTGCCACACGGATGGGCATATCGCTTAGGGGAGGGTGGGTAACAATCGAGGGGTGTCGAGGGTTTAGAAGAGGAGGAGACGAAGCAAATATTGGACTTATTTCCAAAGTCGGCAGTGGTGGGTTTCCGTGTTCCTCCATTATTGCGTTCGAGAAAGGAGAGTAGGAGTTGGAGGGCGATGTTATATTGGTCCTAGGCTTCCGCCGGCGGCGCAGTGGCGGCGGCTCCGGAGGGGGGTGCGCTCGCAAGCCCGTCGGGATCCCCTCACTTCCCCGTGGCGGGCGCTGGAAACCCCGTAGCCGTTCTAGGCCTGGCACTGTAGGGGCTGAAAGGGCCGACATCGCGATCCGCATGATCATCAACTGTCGGGAAAGCCATGTACACATGGCTTTCGAATAAATCATTTCTGTGCAATACCGGCGCCAAGATCTCTCGCTCAAGCCGTCCGATATGTTTTTTCGTGGTCAGATACTACTGCATACAATCCCACTTTGAGGGGATGGGGCATGTACCCCAACAACGTTTGGTGGCGAGGAGGGTACGGCCGGATTAACGGTGGGGCGCGGGCGTTGAAGCTCGCGATGGTCAGCCGGGAAGCAGCGCCTTGAAAGGGCGCTCGCTCGCCGTCGAGCCATGTGCCAGTCAAGCCTTCCCGGGGGGCGAGGCCCGACATGACACATGCATGTGGTCGGTCGCAAGCGAAGAAGCCGCTAGGTGAGGCGGCGATCCTCACAATCAGCCGCCGCCGGAAAGCCATGTACGGAGGGCTTTTTGGAAGCTAAAACTAATGTCCGTACCCGGCGTCGAGCCAATCGGGAAGCAACACCAAGGCAAGGCGCTCACTCGCAGACTACTTCGTCGCCAACCTACATCCCCCGGGGGGAGGAGTACGCATGGGTGGCAAGGAGGATAGTCGTGACGTGGGAGCGACACGATCTAGCGACGACGACCCTCTCGGTCGGCGCCGCCGGAAAGCCCCGCACGGAGGGGCTTTGATTAATTTCCGTGCACCCGCGGCCCAAAGGATCCGGCTACGGTGACCTGCCCTCCCCCCTTTCGACACCCGCTATCGTTGGAAAAACCTAATTTATAGAGAGTGTGGGCCCTGGTTACCGCGGAGGCCCACACTTAAAACAAGGCTGCTCAGTGGACGCGCGATCGGAGGGGGAAGGGTACGGGCGCATGTCGGACTACCCGACATCTACTAGGGTACCATAGTGAGAAATGACTGGGGAAATGAGCGGGAAAAATCCAGACGCGGAGGCAAGAGCGCCATATTATCTCTTTGTTTGTGTCTCTCGGTCCCCCGCACCTGCTCTCGAGGTGACGGGGAGCCTCGACAAGGATAAACGTCGCGTCAGGAGGAGCGGCTACGACCTTGGGGCGGGGTCTACTAAGGGATGCGATGGCAGGATCAACGAGCGAGGAGGAGTTTTTTGCCAACCTTTCCCCTCCTATTTCGGCAAGAATGAAGTCACGTGGGAGCTAGATTAGGCTGGCCCGCCGTCCCTCCCGAATGCCGATAGGCCTAGGCATTACCCGGTCTAAATTCGCTTATAAGTAATCTATGGCTGGGTTATTATAGAGGGCCGGTAGACAGCATCCGGTCCAACTAAATAGTATTGTTGTAAACAATTTCAATTTCAATTATCGGTCTCGACGTAGGCCAAGTATCGATGGGCAGTTAAACAGCGTGAGTGCTAAATCAGTCGGCGAAGGGGGCATTCATCTCTCCCTAGCGGATGTTGATGGGTCCCTATCCGAGTTACACTACATCATTGTCTTACGTCCCCGACCTAGTGACGACGAAAAACGGTGCCATATGTCATTTATTCAATAGTCAACAGTCATGAAATACCAACGCAGCGCTCGAGATAAAACTGACCGCCATTAATAACCTTGAGATCACCCTCCCATATGGTACTCGTCCTGAAATCGAGTCGCATGGTCGCCTCCTTACCATACCCTAAAACACAATACTCCCTACCCTCTCGTGGATATTTTCTCCCTCTCCCGCCACAAGCACCATATTGGCCACCGCGTCCTCCCCATCCCCGAATACTCAGCATTTGTGACATGCTCGCCTCGGCCACCTCAATAACAATGGCATGTCGGCCCTTATTAGCTGCGGCGTCACCAATCTACTCTCCCAACAGTGGCACCTAACCTTGCGCATAACAAGCGCTACGATCAAGCCGACCAAACGCCCCGAGACTCTGCCCGCATACTCCATTCCTAGTCTACCCGACCTTTTCAGCGCTTGACTCAGGGCAATAATATTATTCATTTTCACTACATGGTAACACCTACTCACGTAGAGCTATGGACTATACTCCCTATATATGTCGTCACAATCTACTTTTGCCGCTCACGCAGGGCCTTCACCACATACTTCTGCATCTACCGCACGATGGCCATGTCCCCTGGCTTCCGCGTGGAGTCTAGCCGCCTTGACAACGATGCAACCTTCTGCATTCGTGATATCGCCGCATGTGACGAGTCTCAAACTGCGTGCGAAGACTCCGTGCCCAACCGCTAGATCTAGAAGTGTTGAATCGAACGCACATAGTACTTCCTCTCCACGCGCGCGCTGCATGCTCGACTACGCGGGCTTGGGTCCGGGCCTATGAGAGTTCACAATGGCAGTTGCAATACATATCCACAATTGTTACTTTCGTTATTGGGGAGTCAATGACATTTCTCTCAGCGTCTTGTCTAGAGCCAGTACATACCTCTCATACATACGGACTTTCGAATGCCCGGTCTTCCTACATATTCCTTGTGCCAATCGTCCAAAGGTTGCCCCGTCTTTACGTGAAGGCATCTTCGTTGGCTAGTCCCTTGATTCGTGTGCTTGGCTCGTCTTGATGCCATACACACATACCGTCCATGCTAATTGCAGCGTCGCCTTAGACGAATGAGACCGCCTTGACTGATTTGATCATGCTCCTGAAGATGAATGGTGTGCGTCCAATCAGTTGGGGTGCGGTTTCTCAACATCAAGTCTCCCCGTGGACACAATCACACCTTCAATCGTTGTAAGAGTTCATGGCAGTCTCGCACCTCAAGAATAACTTTTAATCAGCTAGTCTAACAACGACATTTTTGACGATGACTCTCGCACGACGGCTATCGGGTTGTCGCCATGTCAGCCTAACCATCCGGAAAACATACAACTCTTGCATTAGATCAAGTGCCATTTGCACCACCTCAACTTGTGCATGCTTTACTACAAATGCGCATCATGCAAAATAAGAACACGTAGCAACTGATCGCACGGACAAGACCCAATCTACTAATCATATCCAACGTCGAACTTCCGACTTCATACACCGTCTTCCCGACCCGAGTTTACCAGCCGCCAACAACACGTCTCTCCCATGAGTCACAGGGAGTCCCACAGTCATATCGGAATGCATTGCCTTGCATGATGCAGCTGGGCGATTCTTTCCCATTCACTTCGAACATGACTCGCTCATCGGCCGGAAAACGTGGGCATTAGTCGACCTACCCTGGCCGCTCAGCTCCACATCACGGACTTTGGTCCATGCAAGTGGTTACTTGGAATGGCCATTCGGCGTGATGTGCCCAACATACAATTGCCAATTCACCAATGGACTTTCACTCGCGAGCTGTTGCTTCGCTAATGCATGGAGCATTGTAATGACCTTGCGTCAACACCCACTTCAGCTATTGGCCCTAATGAATCAACGCTCCTCGACGATATTTTGGCGTCACATTGTCACAACATTGTCGGTGCTTTACTATATATATGACAAGCCACTCGACGAGACATAACCGAAAGAGGAAACCGCTTGCGCCAGTTTATGCCTAAGGCCACATGTGCACACATGGACGATGCCAATACATGCCTACGCGACCTTCAACGCATAGCAAATAGGGGGTTACTTTTGGTGGAGACGAATATAAACTCCATGAGCTCAATGATGCAAATTTCCCTCTACCTATCCCAGTGGATGTCACGCCATCAATGGATACGTCTTGTGTGGTGGTGTTGTCAGCGCGTGCTTACTACTAGAACCCAATGTGACCTTATCCACTGTTGAGGCTGAATATCAAGATCTCAACTTGGTAGTTCAACAGTCGATATTGTTGCGCCAAGTACTTAGAGAGCGTGGCTTCCTAGAAGTGGATGCTACCCTTATCTGCAAAGACAACCAAGCATGCATTTTCATTGCTACCACAAACAATATTTCTAGTCGGACAAAGCGGCCGAATATCCGACTCTTTTTTGTTCGGGACATGCACCGCACCGGCATGATGCAAATCTACTATGTTCCTATCCATGAGATGCTCGTCGACATCTCCACCAACCTCCAAAACAGTCCTTAAGTTAAGAAATTTGCTCCAATTGTAATTTGATGTTCTGTTGAATAAATTTCTGAATTGTTTTTGAATGCTGCTCCTCAGTCATGGAAGTGTTGAAGGTACTGAATCAAGACTAGTAATCAATTTTCTGTGGTTAATGTGCTAGAATGATGTAGAAACCTTCTAGTATATTGTTAAAAAGACTTTTCAGAATAATGAATTCGAGATCTAAACAGACAATTAACTAAACACGACCGTGTGCCCAGTCCTCAAGGGAACATACCGCTTTCTTTTCAAGGGCGTCAACACAACCCTCCTCAGGTTCTAAAGCAGCGATGGAGGCCCACAAGGGTTTACTCATCATCATAACTAAATACTAGAAACATGTTTGTTGCGCCTGAAATCATGTGCTCTAAATGCGAGCTAGCAACCTTTGTAGTTTACTTCCTTGTTTCCCTCAATCGAATTCAACAGTATCAGTCTCTATCTACATCACACACAACCTCATTCAAAGTTAAGTTTTAATAGCCATGAGAGATTAATTCGGTTCAGCTGCCGGTGATTTCCGTACACATAATTCTAATTTCAATTAGTTACACAAATTTCAGATTATTTCGGTGCAGATTGAGAATCTTGTGTGCCCGTATCGCCTTGACGAAAGCGCTTTAGAGGAAGATCTCTTCGATATCACCTTCCAAGTTAACATACCTAGCCTAGTATAAATGTGGAAGATGTCTCTGCTCCATGTTGTGTACCTTATCTCCGGCTCATCCTTCGCGAGGGTTCTATATCGTATGCATCGTTATCATATGCGATTAAATGATGCCAAAACTGTTGGGAGATGTTTGCATTTGGGAGATAGCAATTACCTCGAGTTCAGGGCATGTGGGCCTGCATATATAACTTCAATGTGGTGTGCATATTCAGCAGCCCCGAACAGCGCGACGGGTGCAATATAAAGGGTGATGTTGTTTCGAGCCCGGTTCATTGATGGACTTGGCAGGTGCATTCTAATCCTTATTGCAAGATTTCGCTATGCATAGGCACATTTAATCGCAGCTTCGAACAAAAACAGACATATTAACGAAACTGATGCCGAACGTCTCCGTGGGGCATGAGAAGTAACCCTTACGTAATGGATACCAACGACTGCTGCAAAACGGACACTACAATCGAGCCGTAATGTGTTTGACATATTCGAATATGGAGACGCAGTGACGGCAACGGCACGAGAAATCATCCATAATCTGGACGAAATCGAAGTGGAAACGGAGCACGAGGTGGCCGTATTGCCACATTCGGAAATCCCTCGTCGTACGAGAACCCTAGCGGGTATGTTTTCAAAGCAACAGAGTCTTAGTCTTCAGAAGTCGTGAATGCGGTGGTGAAGGAAGGCACTGAGACGGAACAGTATTCTCGATGAATGTGAATAATCTTAAATCTATCGGCTGCTCGACGAAAACAATTTGGCAGATGATAGGCTGAGGGTTGAGCAGGATTGTAGCCTGCTGCAGCCCAGACTACAATTTGTAGCCTGCATCTTGAATAGAATGCTCCACCATCTAGGAATGAGACACGTCGTAATCCATATCGCACCGCGCGTCAGCCGGGGCGCGGCTGGCGAAACGAAACGGCAGCTATAAAAATCTATAAACCTGCCAGGCACCGCACTAAGCTGATAGCATGTATGTTGTGTTCACTGGACCGGACGACATTAGGGAGGGAATCAACGCGGCAGGTCTGCTGGTGGCGTCTCGTCGATGCGCGTCTGGGCTCAACCAGCGAAATTCACGCGTGGGAGACAGCCGGACCGCTTCGGTGGGCCACCACAAAACTATACTATACTGCCACGGACATCAACCTCGGCGCCGTCGAGTAATCGCCAGATCACCTTGAAACATGTTGTGTTAATGGAAGGAGCGTGCTTTGGCCTACTGAGCGGCCGAATCCTCCTCCTCGGGGCTCGTCTGATGTTCGTCAGCAGCCACGATGATTGGCGGGGGAGTCGGCAACGGAGACGGAGGGGGTGCCTGCTCCTCCGCAGGCTGCTCTGCAGTCGTTGCCGCCCCGCTCGACTGTAAGTCAGGGCTTCCCTGTGTCTCCAGCGCCAACCTCTGAGCTTTGATAATGTGATCGAAGTCAGCTGGGGCGCGGTCTGCTTCCAACTTCCTTGCCTGCTCTTCCGCAGTCTGCCCTTCCGTCGCCTCCGGCGCTGAAGTCGGCTCTGAAGCCTCTGCCGCCCCGCTCGCCGTAAGGCCGGGGCCTCCCCGTGTCTCGAGCGCCAACCTCTGAGCTTTGATAATGTGATCGAAGTCAGCGCGGGCGCGCTCTTCTTCCAACTTCTTCGCCTGCGACACAATGTCCATCTCTTGCTGCTCCGTCGAGCCGCGAGGAGCGGCGGGAGCCAGCGGGTCCCTCTTGATCGGGAATCGCACCGGGCTGCGTGGGGGCTCCGGCGCAGGCATGGTGTAGTACGTGCTCTCGTCCGCGCCGGCCGAGGCGGCAGCGAGGTCCGCGCTACCACTTCGTCGCCCACCGTCCTCGTTATCGATCAGCCCAGCCTCAGCGTCACCCGCGTTGAAGCTCTCCACTTTCCGCCCCGCGCGACGCTTGACGATCATAAACACGAGGAACACAATCGCACTGATGGAGACCACGCCGAGTAGTGGGCCAACGGAGATACCCACGATCTCGGCGGTGCTATACTTTTGGGGGTCGTCGACAAGCGCGGGCCTTGGGATAGGCTCTCCAGTCTCTTGCACAACGACGACTGACTCGAGGATGGCACGAATGTCGTCCTCCGATAGCTCCACAGCATCAAAGTCCTGCTTCAGCTTGAGGCCTGTTGTTGAGGCCTCAAACTCTGTGGCAGACATGCTCCCGTCGCCCAGCCGCTCAGTCGTCTCCGACATCACTTGACTCACGATCCCCGCCTTAGCCACACTCAGCAGCACCGACTCCGTGCTGGCTGCGTCGTCCTCCACTGACGCCTCCAGTAACCTGTTGAGCTCCACGATCGCCTTCGCCACCTTTTTGGCATACGAGGAAAGCTGCAGTCGGATCGTCTCTGGCGTGTCGCTGCTGTCATCTTGAAGAAGTGCCCGCTTCCGGGTGTTCCCCGCACGCGCAGCCACACAACGGTCGAACAGCGCGCCACTGCCCATGATATCGCGCTCCACAAACTGCTCGTCCGTGAGGCGCAGGGGTGCATCGATCACGGGCCCGGCGTCAGCGAGGGCAGTAAACACCCACTCACCCGCCTCGGCCTTGGGAATGCGGCAAACGCCGGTGTACAATCCTGCGGCGGTCGAGACAACCGACATAATGTTGGAGGTGGCGAGTAGGTTCCGGACGGCAGTTCGACGGCCGGGAGTGCCTGGAACTGGGACGGCGCTGATGGCATCGAACGAGGCTAACTCTGGAGCCTCCGGGAGCGTTAAGCCAAGAGATGATACCACGCGGGTATATAGTAGATCGGAAGTGAAGGGAACACGGCGGCGTGTGAAGTAAGCGAGCGTGGTGAACGGACTGATGGCATACTTGCCGCCCGTCGACACCTGCTCCGCAAACGGCAGTGCGAGACGAAAGGCGACAGGCTTCCCTGTGAAGAGGTCCGTTCCGTTGGGCTCGGCAATAAGATCGCCGGACACGTGCTTGGGTAGAAAGAATCTAAATCTACCGTCCTTGCCAGTGGTAGCGACTGTAGAGCGTCCCTCCGAGGTTTGAAACACCACCTCGGCGCCTTTAATGTACCCGTCGTAGACGACTCCCTGCAGCGGCGACTCCACGGGAAGGGGAGTGGTGGCCGCAGGAGGTGGGGTTGATGAAGGGCCCGGCGGCGAAGTCGTCTGAGATGGAGTGGGAGCTGCGGTGGTGGGAGCAGGGGTCGACGAGGGAGGCGACGCTGTTGCGGAGGGGGCTGGAGTGGGCTTGGTGACTGGCGGCTCTGTCGTTTCCTGTGTTGCTGTTGGGGTCGGCGTGTGCTGGACGGGCGTTGCTGTCGCTTCCGGCTCGTATGAGTCATAGCTGTCGCCGTTGTAATCATATGAATACTCGTAAAGGGATCTTCTCGAGTCCTCGGCGTCAACCGACTGCGCCCAGAGGGTGGCCTGCGGCCCGCCCCTGCGAGACAGAGGGCCTCCTGCGCCTGCCAGGACCTTCTTGCTGCGCAGCAACGCTGCGACTTCCGTAGAAAACTTGTTCAGCTCTTGCACGCCAAAGCCGAGCTCGGTGCCCTCGCCCGCTCTCGACGACCAGTTGCAACGACTCACTGTGAGGCAAAACAGCGAAATATGAATAAGCGTACGGTATGTAGGTGGTAGCGCCAGCGAAACCAACAATTATCGTTTGCGTTTTGGCGGCGCGGAAAATAACAGCAATAACAGCGTAGACGGTTTAACGATCACAATACCCTGTAGTATTTTATATAGTCCCTACGCAAGAGAAAGGAACAAAGCAGGGATACGACTGGCTCAATAGCGGCTCGCTACTGAGCGAGAACAATAGACAAGGCATCGGCTTGCCCGGAGATTTCACCACACGGGAGAAATGATAGAAAGGTGGGAGAGTCGGAAGAGGTGGGGGTACGAAGCACTTGTGAGAAAATACAGTTAGTTTTTTGTTAGAGCCGCAGTGCGAGCTGCAGGTGCGGAATTAGAACGGCCGCCCAGAAAGTTAATAGCGAAAGCGTAAAGTGGGAGAGGACTCACCAGCCAGGCCGCATGCGGCTATCACGGTAACCAAAGTTACTGTCGCAACCACGATGCGCGTCGCCTGAGGACTCATGCCCTCGGATAACTGCGGGCCGCGGCCCGGACGAGTGACGGCGAGTCAGGGGGCACCGGGGCAGCCACTCCTTGCAAGAGGTCCCGACAGCGTCGAGACACACTGTGTCTAACGCACTCAGCGGCGGATAGAATATTTTCCCCGCCGTACTGAGGCTTTGATTCCAAGGGAAGTTGCTTGCGGATGTTTCCGAATAAAAGCGGGTAGGTTGTCGCCGCGTAGCCGGAGCGTCACTAACGGCCGAGAGTTGAACAGTCGCAGCAGATGTTACCGTTCTCCCACATATACTGGCCGCAACCGCGATGACAAACACACGCGCTGTTTGATTGTTGTACCTCTACTTTCCTTGAAGATGGCGGCCTTTGCGCGTGCCTGATGCTGAGAGCTTAAGAGTTTTGAGCTTCTCTGTTGCGCGGGGCCGGAAGTGAGTTGGGATTGGTTTGGATCGTTCGGCATGCGCCGACAAGGTGTACCGTGATACCTGTAATTAATGCTTGTGTTAGGAGCGCGGCCTCCACTGAAAATGGATGATCTCTTTGAGATAATGAATTTTCCTAGCGTATAATGTACTATTTCCACTGCTGACGAGTGACGACAGATCATCGCTATCAAGCATTTAACTACGAGCAATGGCCTGGACGTAACTGTCTGTACGGATACCCGCAACTAGGAGTAAATACAGTAGTACTTTAGTGTTGAAAAAGAAAAACGGTGTAACTCTTACCGCCAGCTTGAGCTTGTAAATATATCTTATTTGTAATCAACATACAGTAATCATTACCTGTACCAGTAGTCCAGTACCGGTGAACAGGCAGTTGGCTCGTTAACCCGTACGCATCCTAACTGGCGTCTAACGTCATCAGCTCACCCATAACAACCTCACGACACGGTGTCGCTCAGGATGGAGTGCTGACGAAACAGGCCCAGCGGCCCGTCTGCTGCTGTGCTAGCAGATAGGGTAGTCGACTGGTCGATGCATGTTGTGATTTTTACACAATGGATAAGCAGCCCATGAGCTCGCTCGCGACGCCCGAAACGGCAAGAGCCGGACGGTAGCGGTCGATATTGACGATGACCGGCCCCGTCTCGGGCATGTCGGGGCGCCGCGCCATTTCGTCCTCCGACACTCCAAACCAACTCTTATTGAAACCCGTTATTGTCGGTACACAAGAACGGCCACCATTGAATCACGGGCAACGTAGGTTTTCGAGTACGCTCAAGGTGTTGTGCTGGCCTGCAGCTCTGCAGGGAAGTTGCAGTTCTAAAATGGCCTCACGTCACTTTATCATATCCGGAAAAAAAATCATAAGAACATTTAAGTTTATTGTAAACACTACTAGCACATACAAAAACATTCATGCGCCCTTAGATTTCCGCTCTGAGCATTTGGGGGCTGACTTGGCTTGCCACTGACGAGGTTACTTGTCCATCAGTATAACAGTATCCGGCGAAAGCGCCAATCGCATTTTGAAACTGCGAAAACGAGGTGTGTCCAATGGTGCTGTGTAAGGAGCAGAGCTGCCCTGCTAGACTACCATATGCACGGGCTTTATTGCTGCAGACAGCAAGTTGTCGGCTTTGCCATTTTTTCTATGCGAGGGTGTGCTCGTTCAGTGAAACCAGTGGGGTGCGAGTCCCTTCAGCCTTTCATTGCTAAAGATGTCATGGCATTGGCTGCACAACTTCTTCAGTATCCGCTGCTGCTGTAAGCTGCTAGCCGCAACAGCTACCCATCTTTCCCCGAAGCGTCAGAGATAGAGGTAAAGTGGGGGGAGGAGGAAGGGAGTGGGAGGGAGTACATTATCAATTGTTTTCGAAAATGCGGCAATGCAGGTGGAACTTGCTCTCCAATGTCAAAAGGTGCACAAAGGATGCCTGGCACACTACTACCCACGTTTGCATATGAGCACTAGAGGAGCTTAAATGCTGCAAATTCCAGTCAAGCAAATTGCAACAAAGCTACACAAAATTTCTCCCTATCATTGTCAGCACGGCGAGGGAGGGGGTGCACTGCGGAGAGAGTCCAACCGCATTAATTGGACGTGAGCCCATAAATAAAAGCTCAGCAGAGACCGGCAGATTCCATCTTGTAGCACCGCTAATGGGCTTGAAAACAGGAGAGGCTGAACATAGACGTGAAGGAAAGCGCAGAAGTTTTTTATTGCGGTTGAAGTGCCGCTTCGTCACTCGGACTAGTAGTTTTTCCAGTCGGTGTTGTCCGCGGTGTGCCCAGGCGGCAAGGCGAAGTCGTCCTCGCGACTGGCGAAACGGACGACAACCTAACAAGTTCAATCCATACATCAGGTGCAATAGTGCTTGCGTTCAAGCAGCCAAAAACGCCCCCGGAGCGAGGCTTCGGCGCCAAGGATAAAACAACAAAAAGGCGGGAAACCGTACGGCGGCGGAATGGCCCGCGCCAGACACACGTATTGCTGCGAACCTTGCAGTCAAAACCCGTGGAAAGTCGTGAACTAAAAATTGAATCTACAAGATCTGAAAGTAATAAGAGGCTGATGTGCGTGTGTGGCGTTTTCGCGTTCTCCACACCTTATCTGGAGTGATTTCCGCTGCCTTGGCCGCCTCCCCGGAGCTAAGCGCCTTGATGACAGCAGCGGCGACTGTCTTCCGTACCTCGGCATTGCGGCAGGCCTTCGGCACCCACGTGATCTGGACAAACGGCATCTTGCTTCCCTTTCACCTATCACTGCACAGATGCAGTATATTACGGTCGACACTCAACGAGGCGGGCCGGTGTAGCGAGTGCGCTTCTGTGGACTGTTGACGATTGGATCCTGTTTCATGAGTTTTTACGATTATGCTCCATTAAGGCTGCGGAATTGTTAGCCATGTAAGGATAAGGACTTCCCGCAGGACGCAGCCTATTTAAAGTAGGAAGAAAGAGGAGACTTCTGCTTGGTGGCCTAAACTGCTTTTTCTTGCAAGAAATTGTTTTTATTAAGAAAGAGGAGACGAAGCATCTATTATAAAGATTTTTTAAATGAAAACCGACGCAATTATTTTATAGCGATACAGTGATAGCGATACCCGTAGTACCCTCCTCCACAAAAGTTCGGACATGCATTATGTTAAGCATAAGCTAGTCAAGAACACGCTCCCCTCTCATCACATCAAGCACGACGATACCCGAGTACCACCCAATTGTAGGAGAGCCGAGAAGCAAGCAGTAAGCCGCCATCCGGGGTGGTTAGACCTCCGCTTAAAGCGGGTGTTGTCGGTGGAGTTTGTCGAATTAAGCCCATAAATTTCCGGGAAATTGTCTTACTACATTCGCCATTTTGAGCGCCACGCTTGGGCATTGCTCAATCGCTCATAACAAGCTGCATACTTCTCCGTGTTCCACATAACCGTAATTTTGGGGGCTTTTTGGAGGGGATTCGGAGGCGTGGGTGCCGTGTTCGACGCGCGAGGTTTTGGTTTGCGGGTGTGTGAATAGAGCACGGAAGTTCACGCCGCTAGCACGGGTGATTTTTTGGAAAGCAAGCGAGCAAAATCGCACATGACGCAGGTTTGGATAAACACTGCACGCTGTAAACATTCGAGGGCAATTGGCTTAGGGGAGGGGCGAGGTCCAACTTGGCCGTTAGGGACGCATTACGTTTGGAATGGACTGTGGTGTTTGGAATGCTTGGGTATGTGCTTGTGCCAACCACACCCGCCCCACGCGTGGCACGCGTCGGGAATTAGGCTCAGAGGTCAATAAGAATGAAGAACTGATAAACACATATCGACAAACCCCGCACAAATCGTCTCATGAGGTGAGCCGACTTCGATGGGTGTTGCTTGGCACTGCGGCTCAGCGGTGCTGGAATAATTCGTAAATTATAATAATTCATAAGAAATTGATTTGTGTGTGTTTTAACTCCGGAGTATGTGCGTTCGACGCACATTGAAAAGACGCGTCCAACGGTACCTGTTATGAAAGTTTTGACCATATATGAGTAAGTTACGATCGCTTGAACATTGTGGCCGAAAGCGGCTTGCCCTTGGGTTGTGCGCATATCGGTGGTTAGTCTACATACGCAATTAGGAGCCTACTGCCATGCTTTTCATTAGCATGCGACCTTCGATTCCAGTTTAGTAAGACGCGTTTGAGCTGTTAAGATTGTTACATGAGGTTCATGCTATGGTACGTTCGGTGTTATAACTACAAAAAGATGAGATGCAGGCTCGTTCTGAAGCTTTGACAGCTCCGCCCTTCGTTCGAGGGGACAAGGTGACCGTGGTTACAAAGAATCTTTTCTTGCGAAGACAGCCTAAGAAGAAATCTGCGTTATAGACAGTTTGGACCTTCTACAATCGAGGATTAGATTACGAAACACAATTACAGATTACGGTTACCAACGGTAGTTCGCTTACTCCCGGTGTTTCATGTCAACAATTTAAGACAATGCTCTACATCTTCTCTTCGACTGTTCGACTTCGACTGTAACCCGGTGACTGTTCCAGCGGGTTTTCGACGTCTCTCACATCTCTTATGTGTGCATCAAGTCGTTACCCGGACGAAGCAAATATTTGCATTTCATAACGCACTTTAGCGATGACACATTCCACATGTCTACCGCCTCAACGAGGTACATCGTACTGTGGCGTTACAAGATTTTCAAGAGACGCCCGAATGGCACGCGTTTGCCAAGACTCATGGGTACATCGACTTCATGCACGCTCACCTATCGCGCATTCCAAAGTCCCAATAATTGCTTCACTAAAGGAGCTTAGACCATGGAGGTCAGTCTCGCGACATACCTCATCGATCTATCAAGAGGGGGCGGGTACGAGTGTGACAAGTACATTCCTACAAAATTACATTACACGACATTACAAAAGTCCATTAGTACAAAAAGTACATTACATGCTTTCCATCGGAAAGACGTACTGCGCGTGGGTACGTCGCTACAGCAATTTAGCGAGGGGACATATGCATATTGTAATGCTAGTACTTCCCGGTACGTACATGTACGTAAAGTCAATCTAACTAGCTACACCACGCGCTTATCTGATTTCCGGAGGCAAAGGAGCCGCGTTGCTAGAGTGTTACAACCATTAGAGAGCATATGGCACGAGGACCAAGCGAGACCATGTGCAAGCTAGCTAGGCGGAAGCTATTTAAGCCGAGTGCAGTAGAGGGAGGTAACAAGCAAAACCTTTTAACAACTCCCTTTGTTCGATTACAATATATTGTTAAGCACTAACAATAAAACATCTTCTCAAATCTCCCTCCACATGCACTTCCACCTGCAGTGGCAACAACAGCAAGCAAGAACATGACAGATTTTGTCTGCAGTTAGCTTTCAAAAGGCATACTTTCACAATTACACCTTCGGATGATGGGGGCTTGTTGGCGCCTATGGCGGCTTAGTTGGTTGCATGGCTATTTCGGTGCCATGTCATCACTTTCCTGGCATGTGTGTTGCATAATCTCGTTCATTGCGGTGCGGCTTTTATGTCCGCATGAAACATTTTGCTCGTCGATCTATTCGTGTTCCCTTTCGACGTTTTTGGGGGGATGTGCGGCGAAAACTCATGCAACGTCGTTATGCTGCTCTTCATTGTACTTTGGGGTCCTATCTTCGCGACGCTTTGCATGAAGGCAATGTTGATGCGGTGGCATGCCTTCATATCCCTCGGGCTTAGGTATGTGGGGTTTTCCTCCTTGTTCTTTTTTGCATGGTGGCTTTCACCGCTTTTCCTTGTGAATAAGATATTTCTTATTCCTTACTTCCGGCGTAGCATCACACTCCTCGTATCTTAAAGAGAGCCCGATAAGAGCGATTCCCGACAAGGATTGAAGCGGCGTAATATAAAACTAGGTTACAGAAAAACCTGATGAGCACGGATAGGGAAAATGGGAGGGGAAACAAAAGGGCAAGAGTGACAATAGGATCACGGAATCCATGACACGGCAAAAGGAAGCACTGCATTGTGCACAAACCTAGCAAATTAAACTAAGGAAACTCCTAGGCCGCGCCGAGAATGCAACACGTGGAGGCAATAAGCGGCGCCTCACGCGCCGCTCGAGGAAGCACGGGGACGCTTGCGGCCCATGGCGCGGGTGAAGAGCTCCGTGGCATGAGAAGGCATCCCGGCCGAGGAAGAAGTGGCCTCCACGCCGTCTGCGGCCGCACACAAACCGCGCAAGACGTTGTCCGTGTGAGCAACATGGACGGCGAGAGAGAGACCCTTCGACGCCATGAGGCCAACAACTTGCCCACATGCATCCCTTTAGAGGCGGCTCCCTGCTTGGCTACCTCCGTCAAGAAAGTTGTGGCGTGGCCGCCGAGAGAACCAAATTATGTGAATGCAAAGGGAATGAAACGGATGTCGGGGCGACTCCGCACCCCCTCCGAGTACTTCTCGAACTTGGTCGTCTCAGCACAGCGTAGAGCGACCTCGGGAGACGGGGGGCTAGAAACGCCGAACAAACCGGAAACTACGGCATCAAGGGCAAGTTTTGAGCCTCGGATGCCGTGATAGTGCAAGACACCCACATCCGCGGGGAGGCCGTCGTTGCCGTTGGGGAGTTGAACTAACATCGTGGGATATGTGAGAACCTCGACGCCTACCCAGAGTGCGCCACGAACCTCGGAGATGATTTCCGCAAGGGCCGTCACTAACCAAGAGTGAGCGGTGTGGACCGGCGGCGTAGTTGAATTCTTTATCCCTTAATCTGGTTTGTGCATAATCTGTAGTGCTTCCTTTTGCCGTGCTTTGGATTCCGTGATCCTCTTGTCACTCTTGCCCAGTTGTTTCCCGTCCTATTTTTCCTGTCCTTCTTGTAATCCATTTTATCTTAATTTATGCGGCGTAGCACCAGGAACCGTCTCGGCAGCCCCCCTGTCTTGGCGGCCCCCTTATTCGCGCTGGGCGGGTCAAGCCTCAAACGACCGCACCGAAACCCCAAGTGCCAGCAATTGCGAAGTAGTCCTGATGCCGAGGGCTCGGATTTACCGCCGCTACCCATTGGCACTCAGCTCAAAAAAGCTCAGCACAGGGCGCCGGAGGCAGCGGAGAGGTGACGAAAGGTCGCAGGTAAGTTTCCAACACACCGCGCGAGTTACTCTTGGCTAGTTTGGATGGCGTTGTTACCCTTGTGACAACGGGCGATATGTCAGTGCATGTTTGGAAGCCTTCCCCAGTCACTCCGAAAAATTTTCAAATAGTACTCTGGATGCTATTAAGATATGTATAGCAGAATTTTTGTAATGCTGCGATTGCTGCCGAGAACCTGATTTATTGTATAATAAAATCACAATTCTATTATATTTATTTCCGTTTTCCCTCTCAGCAGTAGACACAAATGCTCGCGAGCTATCACGCGATGCAAGCACGTTTCATTTTCGTGCGAGTACGCTTATTGGGTTTTCAAACCTCTCGGACTTAGTGTCGGATTTTGGGCAGGAGCGTCCAGCAGCCTAGCACCCTACCCTGCTGCAGGTAAACGTCGGGAATGACGTCGCCACGAACGCCTCAGCCCCAGCGCAAGGAGGGGCGGCTTCCCTACAGAATTATTTGGCCGACGCTGCCGATCCCTGAGCCCTTGGACGAGGATACACCCGACGGCCAAACCTCCGGCCCTTTATATTTACTCATATCTCCTTCGGATTTGCCCAAGCAGCTTTCTCGAACGGAGGCGAACGAGGGACTAGAAGTGGTTGCGGGGGCGGTAAATGAAAACGAGGCGCCCCAGCAACCCAACGGCCTGCCGCCATGCTTTGTGCCGCTCTTATCATATCGACAGAAAGATAAGAGGTGGTACCTCAAATTCGAATGCAAGTGCGACTGCGGGAAGCTTATCCGGTGAGGCTCGCCGCTAGCTTCACACTCTCGACTGAATATCCTGACGGGACTTCTTGCTTATCTGCTGACAAAGTTCCCACCGGTTGCCGTTCCATTTTAATCAGGCTTGACCGCCCGCAGAAAGTAAGTGAAAGGATGAAGGCTCATCGTACGTGTGTTCCCGGATTTGAGGGTATAACGGCTTCCCATTTCATTGCCAGCAAAGGCGCTGTGAATGCAGGTCCAGATGCACGAATGGCAGCCGTCCGCCGACCAGAGCCACAGGCGGAGGGGGCCCAGACCAAAGAGCCCCCCACCAAAAAGATGAAGCTGGGGTTAGCCAGTACAGTCACACTTGGTGACTACATGAAATTTCACGGGGCAACAGGCACGAAAGAGGTGCCGGTCTTTGTTTTTGCGCCTGACACGGAGAGGCCTACCAAAGGTGAGCCCCTACCTTTAAGTTGTACGTGCTTGCCTGCCTGTGGAGTGTGCGGGCCGGGAGCGTGATGCGTGCTTGTGTATTCGAGCTGAGCACTGCATGATTGCTGCCAAGGGGTCATGGAGCTGTCGAGTATGAAGGTGAAGTGCTACTGCAGCGAGTGCGAGGGCAAGCGGCCACAAGTTACCATGACCGCGTTTGCATCCCACGGCGGGCGTGCTGGCAAGAATCCAAAGGACACTATCAGAGTGCGGACAGGGTCGCAGGGTCCAGATACGGCTATTCCCTCTCATGGTGAGTCATGCTAGTACTAATTGCTCACTGTGGAGTGAGCGTTTACGGGTGGGAGTGCGGTGCTGGGCACGTTGTGTGTGAAAGGGGCTCAAGTGGCCTTGGCTTTAATATCATGCACCCTGTATGTGGTTCGGCTCTGCAGGCGAGGCTCTCTATCATAGCAATGGTGGAGAGTGTGTTATTGAGCCAGCTGCGAATGGCACAGTTGGTGCAGCTACGGGTCATCTGCTTGGTCCCTCCTCCCATGCGGGCAATGTAGAGGCACCCCCCTACGACTCGGGCGGACCATCGACTGCAATGGATGCCATGGATGGCAGCGACTACGCCTGCTCTCTTGACCAACAGAAGAAGAAGCTAGGGGGCGCCGGCACAGGCGCGGGCTCGGTCACACTTGCTCAGTACCTGGGCTCTCACGATGCACCAGGAACGGCGGAGGTGGAGGTCTTTGTCTGTGCGCCCGACACGGAGAGGACCACCAACGGTGAGCCTCTACCTTTATATTCTTCGCGCTTGGGTGCCTGCATAGTGTGCGGGCTGGGAGCGTGATTCGTGCTTGTGTGTCCGAGCTGAGGCCCGCCTGATTGCTGCAAAGGGGTCATGGAGCTGTCGAGCATGAAGGTGAGGTGCTACTGCAGCGAGTGCGACGGCAAGCGGCCACGGGTGACCATGACCGCATTCGAATCCCACGGCGGGCGTTTTTCTAAGAAGCCCAAGGATAGCATCAGAGTGAGGACAGTGTCGCGGGGTCAAGACACGGCTATTCCCTCTCACGGTCAGTAATGTGGTAGTAGCAGCTGCTCATTAGGGAATGAGCGCTTATGGTTGTGTAGTGCTGGGCACGTTGCATGTGAAAGGGGCTCAAGAGGGCCATGGCTTTGACATCATGCACCCTGTATGTGGTTGGGCTCTGCAGGTGAGACTCCGTCTCACAGGAATGATGGAGAGTGTGTTATTGAGCCGGCTGCGAATGGTACGGTTGCTGAAGCCAGCGGCCATGTGTCTGGTCTCTCCTCCCATGCGGGGAAAGCGGAGGCACTCCTCCACGATTTGGGCGGATCATCGACTGCACCGGATGCCACGGACGGCATCGACTACTCTTGCCCTCTCGACCGAAAGACGAAGAAGCTGGGGGGTGCCAGGGCAGGCGCGGGCTCGGTTACTCTTGCTCAGTATCTCGACTATCACGTTGCAAGAGGCACAAAAGAGGTGAAGGTCTTTGTATGTGCGCCCGACACGGAGAGGACCACCAACGGTGAGCCTCTACCTTTTAATTCTAACTACTTGGGTGCCTGCATAGTGTGCGGGCTGGGAGCGTTATTCGTGCTAGTGTGTTCGAGCTGAGGCCCGCCTGATTGCTGCAAAGGGGTCATGGAGCTGTCGAGCATGAAGGTGAGGTGCTACTGCAGCGAGTGCGATGGAAGGCGTCCACAGGTGACCATGACCGCGTTCGAATCCCACGGCGGGCGTTTTTCCAAGAAACCAAAGGAGAGCATCAGAGTGAGGACAAGGTCGCGGGGTCCAGATACGGCTATTCCCTCTCACGGTCAGTAATGTGGTAGTAGCAGCTGCTCATTGAGGAATGCGCGCTTATGGTTGTGTAGTGCTGGGCACGTTGCATGTGAAAGGGGCTTAAGTGGCCATGGCTTTGACATCATGCACCGTGTACGTGGTTGGGCTCTGCAGGCGAGGCTCCGTCTGATAGGAACGGTGGAGAGTGTGTTACTGAGCCGGCTGCGAAAGGCACGGTTGCTGAGGCTAGCGGCAATCTGCCAAGTCCCTCTTCCCGTGCGGGCAATGCTGATGCACTCCCCCACGATGAAGTCGGATCGTTGACTGTAATAGATGCCATGGACGGCGTCGACAACGCCTGCTCTCTTGACCAACAGAAGAAGAAGCTAGGGGGCGCCGGCACAGGCGCGGGCTCTGTCACACTTGCTCAGTACCTGGGCTCTCACGATGCACCGGGCACTGCTGAAGTGGAGGTCTTTGTCTGTTCGCCCGACACGGAGAGGACCACCAACGGTCAGCTCCTACCTTTCGTTTTTAATTACTTGGGAGCATGCATAGTGTGCGGGCTGGGAGCGTGATTCGTGCTTGTGTGTCCGAGCTGAGGCCCGCCTGATTGCTGCAAAGGGGTCATGGAGCTGTCGAGTATGAAGGTGAGGTGCTACTGCAGCGAGTGCGATGGCAAGCGGCCACAGGTGACCATGACCGCGTTCGAATCCCACGGCGGGCGTTTTTCCAAGAAGCCAAAGGAGAGCATCAGAGTGAGGACAGGGTCGCGGGGTCCAGACACGGCTATTCCCTTTCACGGTCAGTAATGTGGTAGTAGCAGCTGCTCATTAAGGAATGAGCGCTGATGGGTGGCAGTGTGTGCCGGGCACGTTGCATGTGAAAGGGGCTCAAGAGGGCCATGGCTTTGACATCATGCACCCTGTATGTGGTTGGGCTCTGCAGGTGAGGCACTACTCCACGATTTGGGCGGATCATCGACTGCACCGGATGCCACGGACGGCATCGACTACTCTTGCCCTCTCGACAAGAAAAATAAACTGGGGGGTTCAAGGACAGGCGCGAGCTCGGTCACACTTGCTCAGTACCTGGACTCTCACGATGCACCAGGCACGACAGAGATGCCGGTCTTTGTTCGTGCGCCCGACACGGATAGGACCACCAACGGTGAGCCTCTACCTTTTAGCTCTAATTACGTGGGTGCCTGGATATTGTGCGGACTGAGAGCGTAATTTTTTCTTGTGTGTTCGAGCTGAGGCCCGCCTGATTGCTGCCAAGGGGTCATGGAGCTGTCGAGCATGAAGGTGAGCAAGTGCGATGGCAAGCGGCCACTGGTGACCATGACCGCGTTTGAATGCCACGGCGGGCGTGCTTCCAAGAAGCCAAAGGAGAGCATCAAAGTGAGGACAGGGTCGCGGGGTCCAGACACGGCTATTCCCTCTCACGGTCAGTAATGTGGTAGTAGCAGCTGCTCATTGAAGAATGAGCGCTTACGGTTGACAGTGTGGTGCTGGGAATGTTGCATGTGAAAGGGGCTTAAGTGGCCATGGCTTTGACATCATACACCCTGTATGTGGTTGGGCTCTGCAGGTGATGCTCCGTCTGATAGCAACGGTGGAAAGTGTGTTACTGAGCCGGCTGTGAATGGCATGGTCGCTGAAGCCAGCGGCCATGTGTCTGGTCCCTCCTCCCATGCGGGGAATGCGGAGGCACCCCCTCCCGACGCAGGCAAATTATCGACTGCACCGGATGCCACGGACTACATTGACTATTTCTGCTCTTTGGACCAAATTAACGAGGCCGCCCCTGCAGAGGCACCGCCTGCCTTTTCCCCCAGTGAAGCTGGTGAAGACGGCGATGCGCCGACCGAGCCGATCATTATACCCGACTCCGATGACGAACCGGATATCCAATCTTAAGGGAGCTACTACGGCGTGCGATGCATCAATTGGCCAAGTAAAGCGGCTATGGTGGTATAGTGTCGACACTGTGAGAGTTTATGCATTGCCAATCCTATGAAAGTAAGAACACAAGGGGTACCCTAGTGTGGAGCTCCCCTTGCTGTTGTATGAAGTTTCCCCCTTTGCGTGGCGTCAAATGCGTCACTAGATGTTGGTTAGGGCGGCATTCTTTGCCTTTACACACGCCTCTCCACATCTCTCGCCCGTGATGCGAAGGCAACACTTTGCACCGATCACATCAGAGCCCAAGGTAGGCGTAGCCATTGGTGTCCCAAAGCTTTCCGTATGTGGTAGCGGCGATGAGCAGCCTCATGAAGGACGTCGCGATCACGATTCCCAACCAGACAGCGAGCTCATTGAAGTTGCTCCCCTTGCCCTCGTCCCCATCTAACAGCGGGTAATGTGGGAGCCGTTAATGAAATGCGTAACGTAACGCACCAGTTCGTCGCTACAGAAGTCGTCCGTTAGGTTTGTAGAGGGGCATGCTGATTGGCTGTATTTTAACAAGGTTAATCCGGGGGCACCCATATGTATATGGATATCGGATATGCCACGTCCAAGCGGGGTTGAACACTGAATGAGGGTCATCATTTATGGGCCGTGTTTGCCGACGCGTTTTCATATGTATGTACACTCTTCCCATACAGTCCGTTACTATTGAAATAGGGTCTTTCGCGTAGGGCGGGTGTTTATCATGTAGGGTTTCTAGGATTTAACAGTACTATAGCTTGTTGAAAAGGCGGACCGAAACTTGTGTTGACGGTGAAGCTAAGGAGGAAGCGGGGCACAAACACGGCCCGTCACGGCTACGATATGACGTATTAGGGTTTGCGGGTCAACCCCGATTTCGGGGCATACCTTGATTCGGGCGCCCCGGAATTCGGATTTTCCACACTTTGGCTCGTGAATACTCCCGAAATCGGCGACACAACTCGCGGTTTTTATAATCCCAGCATGTTGTCCGCAAGCATGGGAGAACGTGGGTGTGATGGCATGTGCCGTTAAGATGCTTGACGTGGGTGGGACTGGGGCCGGAAACCCACCGCTCGGGAGGCTTAAAAAAGCCTAACTTTGCCGTACGGTGTCCGATTCGAGCAAACTAAGTTGCAAATGGAAGCCCTTGCCCCTAATAAAATCAATATAGTCTACGCCTACCGCCCGGCTTTTGCGTCAAATCCGCCGTCCGATGCCATCCATGCCCACGTACAGCCAACTAAAGTTGTCAGGGTTTCAAAATCTGCGACATTCGTGAGGGGCTAGCAACCCCTAGACAAGTGGTACCCGCACACCCGCTCCGCCAATACGCTCAACAATCAGCGCTCTATATTTCTTCTATTCACGGCGTTGCCCATTTCATGCCCCATGATGGCATGGTGCCGTGCCATTTGCCGCCGGCCAGATAAAGGCCCGCGCTAGGGTACTTTGAAAGCTCCCCGCCATTCTTTCACGCCCGGCGATGCGCAAGTTTCTAAGGCCAACGATCCGCGCACCATGGTGCTGACACTCCAAGTCAACCGCCCCTCAAGCCCAATAGGTCCCTAGCCCGTGCTCCTTGGTTGTATATTCGGGCACGTGGCAAGAAAACCTAGTGCACACGACATGCCATTCTCGGTGTCGCCTCTCTGTAGACGACCGGGCGCAACACACTCGGCGGATACTCGTGCAATTGTGCACACATGCTGAGAACCCAGTGTCGAGTAGTCTCCCGGCTTGTCGCGACACTACGTGTACCAAGCCACGCATAGAGGCGTGCATAACCTGCACATGCACGAATATCGGCCCGCAAAATATGGGCCGCAAATCCAACGTGTGTGCCCACAATAATTGGAGCGTGCCGATAGACGTGCTCACGTCAGTGAACAACGCGCCGTGGTGTGTTGTTCGAAAGTCATTACTCTAACTCCCAATCGAGTTGCATGGCCTTCGCGGCAGTGCGTGGCGGGTAATTCGATGCGTGCCGCTAGTAACGGACTTTATGTGAATAGTGTATGGGATGCCGGGTTTCGAAATTGGAGAGTAGTGGACGATGACCACGCCGGTTCCCACATTTCACCGCAGCGCCATGGCTTCCCCACTCCTCTGGGCAACCTCGACATATAAGTTCTTTCCTTCTAATGGGGCCCATATCAAGACTTAGCGAACCTTTACACCATAGCCTAAGCCATCGCTGAATCCTACTCGGACACCGCCACCACATACACTATCATAACCAATATCGAAGTCGCACACCAATGCCACGGGATATTCCCTAGCCAATTGTTGCCCCGCGCAAATCGCCGCCGCACCAATCGCCCCGGCACACCCAACGACACCCAATAGCTCCTCTACATGGCCTCTACGAGCCGAGAATCTGTGGCCTATCCATACGTGCCGAGCGGTGCTACCTCGGGGGGTAGTTGATGGGGCAAAATCGTCGCCATGGTGAGTAGCCGTGACGGGTAACCTCTAATTCTTGAATGAAATAACAAGGGTCTTATGCATGTTTTGGACCCATATTTTAGAAGACTGCTTAATAAATAATTGAAATGTTCTTAATAAACAAGAAGAAGCAGCATAAGCCTCCAAGCAAAAAGAAGAAGGAGGAAAAAACCTAAGCTCGAGGGACTCAATTGCTTAATAAATCAGCGGTTTGTTTGGGGGTTCCAAAAATGACCATTTTCTGCTGTGCTTGGTACATGCACCACAACCGTGGTACGTGTACCACACATTCTCCCACGGCACTTTGTAATTAAAAATCAGTTTCTTACAAGAAAAAGCAGTGGAGGCCACCAAGCAAAAAAGAAGAAAAGAGGAAAAAAACCTAAGCCCGAGGAACAAGAAGGCATGCCACGGCATCAACACTTCCCTCATGAAAAGCGTCGCGGAGATAGGAACCCAGTGTGCCATGAAGAGCAGCAGAAAGACGTTGCATGAATTCCCGTCGCACGTCCCCCAAAAAACTTTTAAAAGGAGCATAAGTAGATCGACGAACAAAATGTTGCATACGGACATAACTGTCGGAGCGCAAGGAGCGAGAGTCAGCAACATTCATGCCAGAGAAGCGACGAACATCCACCAAAATAGCCAAGCGATCAACCAACTCAGCCGCCATCGGCGCCAACCGGCCCCCATCCTCCACGGCGAAGGCACTTTTGAACTCGTAACTCGTAATCTTGTAACGACTCGGACTCGTAATCAGCAATTTTTTCTTGTAAGAAATTTTTCATATATTCGTAATCAGCAATCAGGTTGGCGAGGCGGGAGCAAAGTCATATAGTTTGAAAATAGTAGCTGCCAAGTACAGGTACCGGTACTTATTTTGTACCGGTACCCTAAACTCCTGAAGCGACAGATAGAGGAAAAGGATGCTCGAATAAAGCCCGAACGAAATTACCGAGCACACAACTCGCAGCCACCTCATGAACGAAGAACATGAATATTCGCAACATATCATTTGCGCACGGCCTGCTTGAAGAGCATCTCGTGGGCGAAATTAGTGAGTGCTATGAAAAACACTCGACAAGCGTTGGTAGAGCTACCTTCGAAAAAAAAAATCCCCATTTCTCTCAATTAAGCTAGGTTTGTGCTTTATTTCCACAGAACCACCTCTTTCCCAGAACTACCTCGTTCCAGAACTTCTAGTGCTTCAATGACAGCTTCCACTTTCACGCTACCTGGGCAGTCGTGCCGGAAATTTCCGCACTTAGTCCTTTCACTTGCAGATTGGTCCATACGGCGAGGGAGTGGATTCACCGCGCTACCCAGTGGTTTTCTCGAAGAGGGAGGTCATGGCCGAGTTAGGCAAGGATCAATACTACTGGAGTACTGGGCTCCGGAAGCTGTAGACAGCTGACTCAGGTTGTAGGTCTATCCTACGAGGTGTAATCCCAACACACAGTCCAACACACAACTTGTGACTTTTTGCAAAATGAGAAAGAAGTATCGCTGAGCGTTACCATTGTAAAAAAAACATGTGGGTTGTCAGTGCCTGGATGGAAGCCATTCGTAACAAGGATTCACTCTCGTGATGGACTATCGAAAATATAACTATTGAAAACAAAATACTGATAGAATACACCATCTCGTCAGCGGAGGACCTCGTCGGTGGAGGCCCTCGTCGGCGCCCAGGCAGGTCGCCCCCGCCTGCTCCTTACCCTCCCTCCCTCCTCCCTCTTCGTAGCGGGGAGGCTGGGGAGGGGGTGGCTCTATGTGTTTTGTAGCGATCAACGCTGCTCCCGGGGCCTTGTCATGGCCGACGACCGGGCCATTGACCGGCCTTCGCGTCTTGCTCCCGGGCTGTCCCGACTGGCTTCCCCCTCTCCTCTTCCCCTTTCGCCCGGTGCTCCGCGTCTGGACCTCCCCGTCGCGATTTTGCTGCTCGTCGGGCCCGTGCTACGGTCCGTGCGTCGTCTGCAGTCCCCCCCCCGCATCCCTTGTCCGTACCTCCGCATCGGGCCGCCGCGCTACTCCTCGTCACAATGCGCGACGCCCTCTTCGCTTTGCTTTGTCTCTACCCCCTTTCGGTGGCTCTTGGGCATCTGTCGTGCGCGCCACTTGCGCCGTCCGTCGCCCCCTTACTGGTCGGTCGGAAAAACCAGCTGCTCTGCGGCGGGTTGCTAGGGCTACCGCTGGTGGGCGGCAGGCTGCCCCTGCCGCTGATGGTTCGAGGGAGGCTGCCGATGCTGTTCGGCGCATGGCTGCTACCGATGTTGCTGCAGCAGCCGCCGGACATAGAGACGTTGGTAGTGTTGGTGCCGCCGTTGCTGCTGCTGGTGGTGGTGCTGGTCGGCGCACAGCTGCTGCTGCTGTTGCTGCAGCAGCCGGCGGACGTCGAGACACTGGTAGTGTTGGTTCCGCCGCTGCTGCTGCTGATGCTGCTCATGATGGTGGTGCTGGTCGGCGCACGGCTGCTGCTGCTGATGCTGCAGCAGCTGCCGGACATAGAGACACTGGTAGTGCTAGTGCCGCCGTTGCTGCTGCTGTTGCTGCTGCTGAGGGTAGTGCTGGTCGGCGCACGGCTGCTGTTGCTGTTGCTGCAGCAGCCGGCGGACATAGAGACACTGGTAGTGATGGTGCCGCTATTACTGCTGCTGCTGTTGCTGGTGGTGGTGCTCGTCGGCGCACGGCTGCTGCTGCTGTTGCTGCAGCAGCCGGCAGACGTCGAGATACTTGTCGTGTTGGTGCTGCTGTTGCTGTTGCTGGTGCTTGTGCCGGTCGGCGCACAGATGATGCTGCTGTTGTTGCAGCAACCGGCGGACGTAGAGACTTTGGTAGTGCCGGTGCTGCCGTTGCTGGAGGTGGTGGTGGTGGTGGTGCTCGTCGGCGCACAGCTGCTGCTGTTGTTGCTGCAGCAGCCGGCGGACGTCGATATACTAGTCGTGATGGTGCTGCCGTTGCTGGAGGTGGTGGTGGTGGTGGTGCTCGTCGGCGCACGGCTGCTGGTCCTGTTGCTGCAGCAGCCGGCGGACGTAGAGACATTGGTAGTATTGGTGTCGCCGTTGCTGATGGTGGTGGTGGTGGTGGTGGTGGTGCTGGACCACCCACCGACTCGCCTCTCTGAAGGTGACCTCCGACGCCGTGCTGCCTTCCGTCGGGCCCGTGAGCTAGTGGAAGTTGGCCAGTTTTGACGGGCCCGTACGGCCCTAGACGGAGCCGACTTCGGAATGGTGGAGGACGCGGACGCGGCTCTGGCCGCTCTTCAGCGGTTGCATCCTCCGCCCGGTCCCCCCACCCAGACTGTGATCTCCCTGACCCTTTGCCCCCCCGGCGCGCCCACCCCTCACGTATTTAGATGACAATGATCGCCTCAAAATATGGGAGGAGTCTATGCTCCTTGTCTTGAGAAAAGCACCTCCCATGTTAGCCCCCCACGTTGATGGTTGGCGATAGAAACATGCCCGTGACTTGAATGCTCCGGCATGGCGTAAGTGGGTTAACCGCTACTCGGCGGGAAACATTCCCGAGGCTGCGGCGGACTTTCTGGCGAGTGCGACCGGTCGGGCTCTTCACAAGCAAACTGGGGTCGACCGCGACGCCACTCGCCTTCGGGGTGAGGCTCCTAAATTCCGGCCGCTTGTTGCTGGCAGCATTTTGTCGCGGTTAGCTCATTGTCACGCCATAGCGCGGATAGCGACTGTCGCGGCCGACCACCTAGGCCTTGTACAACGATCGGTTTTCACCAAAGCGGGTATCGAGCGAGCCATTCATACCCCTCGCATTGGCCTACAAGCTATTCCTGATTGTAGCCTTCTTAGCTTGGACCTGGAGAAGGCCTTCAACACCATTTCCCGCCGGAGTTTCCTGGCGGAGCTGTACAAGAACCCTGACTTGCATCCCATTATCCCGTTGGTTGAGATGATATATTCACGGAACTCCACGGTGTATTACTTCGACCCCAACGATGCTTCGCTCCTTCACGGCACGGTTCAATCTCGTACGGTTGTCCGACAAGGAGATCTCCTGGCCCGCTTTTGTTCAACCATGCGATAAGAACCCCCTCTGGAATATTAGAGAACGGTGCAAGGATTCAGCGGCGATCCAAGCCTTTTTTGATGATGACAAGTATTTGATCAAAACGCCTTTCGTCCCGACTGTGATTACGGTGGCTACGGAGGAACTGGGGAAAGTCTGCTCGAATGTTCAACCAATCAAATCTTCGTGCATGGTACCTCCGGATACGGCCCTTGAACTTGTCGAGGTGATACGGGCGATGGTCCCCGTTGTTACGGGTACCAGTAACTTTGGAGCCCCTTTGGCGATGGACTTCTCGATGGCAGACGGCCCTCCACCGTCTCATAATGACAACTATGTTCACTCTTCGCTGCAAGACACCGTTGAGGCTCATCAATCCTCTTGGACAATATCGTTTGCTTTGCTATGTCGGACTTCGGAGGGACACACGCCGCTTTCCGCTTGATGATCACGTGTGCGGTACGCCGCTATGGTTTCTTGCTCCGCACCCTCCCCCCAGATATCTGCCGACCGTACCTTGCTACTGCAGATAGGGCCGTTCGTGCAGCAGTTTATCGAATCTTGGGCGTTTCTTTGGACGCACAAACACTCGATCAACTGAATTGTGCTAAACGACAGCTCTCCCTCCCTTTGGAGTTTGGGGGGCTTAATGTACCGTTCCTCGAGCTCGACGCCGAACCTGCTCACTATGCTTCATTTACTGCGACCCTCGCCAACCTGATTACTGATAACGAGTCCGAGTCGCTAGGTCCTTTGTACGGTCTCATCCGACAGGAACTACTAAATGTTGCCACTTCTACTTTACCGTGGGCGGTCCAATTGCGCAATTCGTATGATTCTATCTCCACTATGGGCGGGTTTTCGGAATCGGAGCTTGTGGTGTTGACTAACACACTGAACCAAAACCTTTCCGATTATGCCGGGCCCGATGTCGAGTTGGTGGTATCTACGGTCGACAATGCGGTGGCACCCGCTACCCAACTGACTAGCCTAAAACTTCCGACTCCCGATGCTCTCACTCGCTTGGGAGATTCCGGGGGCCACATTCAAGGGGGCATTTCGCGCATTCTTCGTGCCCGGGCCTACCTTGACCTCTTGGCGTTTTGCAGACCTTCCCCACCGGACTATATGAGGGTGATTTCGGGTACGGGTCGCGGGGCTTTGGCTCTCTTTTTCGCTTCACATGAGTCCAATTTCAAGGTGCCATCCGATTGCTATACGATGGCAACCCACCGGGTGCTTGGCTTGACTGCGGAGCGCGCCGCTCATGTTCGAAAATGCCCTCGGTGCAATGAGGCCCCTTCAGAATCTCGCGGGTATGGATCTTCGTCGACGGTATCGAGCATCTTTATGTCGGGTGAGCGCTCAACAACCGCTATGCTAATGGACCATATCCCCCGGTGCCCGTGCTTTTGGTATATCATTCAACTCCACGACCGTATTGTCCACGTGCTTGAAGAGTTCATGCTTGAAGCGGGGGCTACTAAGGGCCGGGACTTGCGGTTGGAGGTCCGCCGTATTCGGTCGGGAGCTTCACGTGATCGTCCTGGGGATGTGGTTTGGTTAGACTTCATGGCCCCGCACCGTCATCTTGTTGTTGATGTGACGGTTACAAGTGCTCGCACGAACACCAATATTCCTCGTATAGGTGCTCGCCTCCCACTCCCTGGCAGCCTTGCACTGGGAGCTCATCAAGGCAAACTTGATGCGGACCTCCGCACTTCCGCTTTGCTTGGCATGCCTTCGGTTCATTCGGTCCATGACTATTATCCCTTCGCCATGGAGGATGGGGGCCGGTTGGCGCCGATGGCGGCTGAGTTAGTCGATCGCTTGTCTATTTGGGTGGCGGTTCGTCGCTTCCCTGGCATGGGTGCCGCTTACTCTCGTTCCTTGCGCTATGACATCTATGTCCGCATCATTTTGTTCGTCGATCTACTTCTGTTCCGTTTCGGCGTTTTTTGGGGGATGTGCGGCGTGAATTCATGCAACGTCTTTTTGCTGCTCTTCATGGCACTCTGGGTTCCTATCTACGCGACGCTTTTCAGGAGGGCAGTGCTGGTGCTGTGGCATGCCTTCCTGTTCTTCGGGCTTAGGTTTTTTCCTCTTTTCTTCTTTTTGCTTGGTGGCCTCCACTGCTTTTTCTTCTAAGATTTTTTTTTATTCTCGTTATTCCAGTTGACAAAGAAGTTCAAGAAATGTAGTCGTTAATAATGCGCAGTTGCCGTCATTCTTCTCGAGTACCCACATATAAATATATGTGCACCGAGTTGATACGGTTAGGGCTACAGGTAAGTGCCGGGTAGTTAGGGTTTCCCTCCCTGCTTGTCTCTTGCCTGTACACAGTTTAAGGCCGGTTCCTAGATGAACTTAGCCACCATCCGCGAAAGACCGAGTTGATACGCGATGCAAGCAAGTCTCGTGTTGTTGCGAATAATCGGGTTTCCTGAAAAGCAGTGACTATGGTTTTTGGCAAGAACGTTTCGCAGCCCAGCACCCTGTAGTGCTGCAATTATACTGACCAGGTGACGACGTCACCGGGAACGCCACACCTTCAGTGCGACGAGGGGCG
Organism: Tetraselmis chui; assembly: GCA_026401115.1. Classification (NCBI taxonomy): domain Eukaryota; kingdom Viridiplantae; phylum Chlorophyta; class Chlorodendrophyceae; order Chlorodendrales; family Chlorodendraceae; genus Tetraselmis; species Tetraselmis chui. Next base: position 144,413 of record JAPMLY010000141.1, read on the forward strand.
GCTTCCCTGCAGACTGACTTGGCCAGCGCTGCCGATCTCTAAGCCCCTGGACAAGGATACACCCGACGGTGACATCTGTTTGGGACTCACCTCAGGAGCCTGCGCGGACGCGGACAACGAGGGACCGGAGGTGGTTTCTGGGGCGGTCAGGTAAAAGCGACGCCCGAGCAAAGCAAAGCGACGGCCTCGCATCACGCTTAGTGCCGCTCTCAACGTATCGACGGAAACAAAAGAGGAGGGGTTACATGCCATGCTATTTTGCAAATGTGAGTGCGGAACGCTTATTCTTTAACTCTCGCCGGTCGCTCGTGCTGTTATACTCTCGACTGCGTCTCCTGACGAAAGGACCTCTTTGATCAGTCTCTGATACCAATCCTACCTGTTACGGGTCCAATTTTCACCAGGCTCAAACGCTCGCAGAAGTGGGTGTAAAGGATGACCACTCACATTCCGGACAATGCAGCTTTGAAGGGTGTAGCGGCTTCCCCTTTCATTGGCGCCAGAGACATATTAAATGCAGGCCCGGCTGCGGCAGAAGCCGCCACCCGCCGAGTAGAGCAACTGCCCGGGGACCAGGTCACGGCACGTCCCACAAAGAAGATGAAGCTGGGAGGTGCCGCGTCAGTCGCGGGCTCGGTCACACTTGCGCAGTACCTGGACTCTCACGGTGCAACAGGCACAAAAGAGGTGGCGGTCTTTATATGTGCCCTTGACACGAGGAGGATCACCAACGGTAAGCCTCTACCTTTCAATTCTGCGTATTTGGCTGCCTGCAGAGTGTGCGGACAGGAAGTGTGTTTCGTTCTAGTGTGTTCCAGCTGAGACCCGCCTGATTGCTGCCAAGGTGTCATGGAGCTGTCGAGTATGAAGGTGAGGTGCTACTGCAGCGAGTGCGAGGGAAGGCGACCACAGGTGACCATGACCACGTTTGAGTCCCACGGCGGGCGTGCTTCCAAGAAACCAAAGCAGAGCATCAGAGTGCGGACAGAGCCGCAGGGATCAGATACGGCAGTTCCCTTTCAAGGTCAGTCCTTCTGTGGTAGCATGTACTCACTGTGGAGTGAGCACTTATGGATGGCGGTGTGTCCTGGGAAGGTTGCGTACGACAGGGGCTCAAGTGGGCTGGGCTTTGATGTCTTGTCCCCTGAATGTGGCTGGGCTCTGCAGGCGAGGCTCCCTCGCATAGCAATGGTGCAGATTGTGTCATTCAGCCGGCTGTAAATAGCACGGGTGCTGAAGGTAGCGGCCATCTGCCTGGTCCCTCCTCCCATGCGGGGAATGCGGAGGCAGCTCGCCATGACTCAGGCGGATCACCGACTGCACCGTATGCCATGGACGGCGTCAACTACGCGTGCTCTCTCGACCAAAACAATACGAAGCTGGGGGATGCTGGGACAATCGCGGGCTCGGTCACACTTGCGCAGTACCTGGACTCTCACGTTACGCCAGGGACAACAGAGGTGGCGGTCTTTATCTGTTCGCCCGACACGGACAGGACCACCAACGGTGAGCCCCTACCATAAAGGTCTGCGTGTTTAACTGCCTGCACGGTGTGCGGGCTGGGAGCGTGATTCTTGCCAGTGTGTTCGAGCTGAGGCCCGCCTGATTGCTGCGAAGGGGTCCTGGAGCTATCGAGTATGAAGGTGAGGTGCTTTTGCAGCGAGTGCGAGGGTAAGCGACCACAAATGACCATGACCGCGTTTGAGTCCCACGGCGGGCGTTTTTCCAAGAAACCAAAGGGGAGCATCAGAGTGAGGACAAGGTCGCGGGGTCCAGACACGGCAATTCCCTCTCAAGGTCAGTAATGTTGTAGTAGCATATACTCATTGTTGATAAGCGCATATGGATGGCAGTGTGCGCTGGGCGTGTTGCGTGTGACAGTGGCTCAAGTGGGCTTGACTTTGATATCCTACCCCCTGAATGTGGTTGGGCTCTGCAGGCGAAGCTCCCTCTCATAGCAATGGTGGAGAGTGTGTCATTGAGCAGGCTGCGAATGGCACGGTTGGTGCAGCTACCGGCCATCTGCCTGGTCCCTCAGCCCATGCGGGGAATGCGGAGCTACCTCTCCAGGACGCAGGCGGATCACCGACCGCTGATGTAGCCATAGACGGCGTCGACTACGCCTGCTCTCTCGACCAAAAGAAGATGCAGCTGGGGGGTTCCGGGACAGACGCAGGCTCGGCCACACTTGCGCAGTACCTGGACTCTGACATTGCACGAGGAACGACAGAGGTGGCGGTCTTTGTCTGTGCGCCCGACACGGAGAGGACCACGAATGGTGAGCCTCTACGTTTCAGTTATACTTGCTCGGCTGCTTGCACGATGTGCGGGCTGGGAGCGTGGTTCGTTCTTGCTTGCTCGAGCTGAGGCCCGCCCGATTGCTGCGAAGGGGTCATGGAGCTATCGAGTATGAAGGTGAAGTGCTACTGCAGCGAGTGCAAGGGCAAGCGACCGCAGGTTACCATGACTACGTTTGAGTCCCACGGCGGGCGTGCTTTCAAGAAACCAAAGCAAAGCATCAGAGTGCGGACAGAGTCGCAGCGACCAGATACGGCTTTTCCCTCTCACGGTCAGTAATGTTGTAGTAGCATATACTCATTACGGAGTGAGCGCTTATGGTTGGCAGTGTGCGCTGGGCGAGTTGCGTAAGACAGGGGCTCAAGTGGGCTTGCTTTGATAATTTGTCTACGGAATGTGGTTGGACTCTGCAGGCGAGGCTCCGTCCGATAACAACGTTGGGAAGTGTGTCCTTAAGCAGGCTGCGAATGGCACAGTTGGTGCAGCTACGGGTCATCTGCTTGGTCCCTCCTCCCAAGCGGGGAATGCGGAGGAACTTCTCCACAACGCAGGCGGATCACCGACCGCCCCGGTAGCCATGGACGGCGTCGACCACGCCTACTCTCTGGTCCAAAACAAGAAGCTGGGGGATGTCGGGATAGTCGCGGGCTCAGTCACACTTGCGCAGTACCTGGACTCTGGCATTGCACCAGGCACAACAGAGGTGGCGGTCTTTGTCTGTGCGCCCGACACGGAGAGGACCACCAACGGTGAGCCGCTACCTTTCGGTTCTACTTGCTTGGCTGCATGCAGAGTGTGCGGGCTGGGAGCGGGATTCGTGCTGGTGTGTTAAAGCTGAAGCCTTCCTGTTTGCTGTGGAGGGGTCATGGAGCTGTCGAGCATGAAGGTGAGGTGCTACTGCAGCGAGTGCGAGGGAAGGCGACCACAGGTGACCATGTCCACATTTGAGTCCCACGGCGGGCGTGCTTCCAAGAAACCAAAGCAAAGCATCAGAGTGCGGACAGAGTCGCAGGGAGCATATACGGCGGTTCCCTCTCACGGTCAGTCACGCTTAAATAGAAGCCGCTCATTATGGAGTGAGAGCTTATGGTTGGCAGTGTGCGCTGTGCGAGTTGCGTAAGACAGGGGATTTTAGTTGGCTTGGTTTGATATCCTGCCCCCTGAATGTGGTTGGGCTCTGCAGGCGAGGCTCCGTCTAATAACGACGATGGGGAGTGTGTCATTGAGCCGGCTGCGAATGGCACGGTTGGTGCAGCTACCGGCCATCTGCCTGGGCCCTCCTCCCAAGCGGGGAATGCGGAGACACCTCTCCACAACGCAGGCGGATCACCGACCGCCGAAGTAGTCATGGACGGCGTCGACTATGCCAACTCATTCGATCAAAACAAGAAGCTGGGGGGTGTCGGGATAGTCGCGGGCTCAGTCACACTTGCGCAGTACCTAGACTCTGACATTGCACCAGGCACAACACAAGTGGCGGTCTTTGTCTGTGCGCCCGACACGAAGAGGACCACCAGCGGTGAGCCTTTATCTTTCAGTTATACTGGCTTGGCTGTCTGGAGGATGTGCGGGCTGGGACTGTGTTTCGTGCTGGTGTGTGCGAGCTGAGGCCCGCCTGATTGCTGCCAAGGTATCATGGAGCTGTCGAGCATGAAGGTGAGGTGCTACTGCAGCGAGTGCGAGGGAAGGCGACCACAGGTTACCATGACCACATTTGAGTCCCACGGCGGGCGTGCTTCCAAGAAACCAAAGCAGAGCATCAGGGTGCGGACAGAGTCGCAGGGACCAGATACGGCAATTCCCTGTTACGGTCAGTCCTGCTGTAATAACAGCTGCTCGTTATGGAGAGAGCGCATATGGATGGCAGTGTGCGCTGGGCGTGTTGCGTGTGACAGGGGCTTTTAGTTGGCTTGGTTGATATCCTGTCCACTGAGTTTGGTTGGGCTCTGCAGGCGAAGCTCCGTCTGATAGCAACGGTGGGGAGTATGTCATTGAGCCAACTGCGAATGGCACGGTTGCTGAAGGTAGCGACCATCTGCCTGGTCCCTCCTCCCAAGCGGGGAATGCGGAGACACCTCTCCACGACGCACGCGGATCACCGACCGCTGAGGTAGCCATAGACGGCGTCGACTATGCCTGCTCTTTCGACCAAAACAAGATGCAGCTGGGGAGTGCCGGGACAGTTACGGACTCGATCACACTTGCGCAGTACCTGGACTCTGACATTGCACCAGACACAACACAAGTGGAGGTCTTTGTCTGTGCGCCCGACACGGAGAGGACCACCAACGGTCAGCCTCTACCTTTCAGTTATACTTGCTTGGCTGCTTGCAGGGTGTGCGGGCTGGGAGCGTGATTCGTGCTGGTGTGTTCGAGCTGAGACCTTACTGATTGCTGCGAAGGTGTCATGGAGCTGTTGAGCATGAAAGTGAGGTGCTACTGCAGCGAGTGCGAGGGCAAGCGACCACAGGTTACCATGACTACGTTTGAGTCCCACGGCGGGCGTGCTTCCAAGAAACCAAAGCAGAGCATAAGGGTGCGGACAGAGTCGCAGCGACCAGATACGGCAATTCCCTCTCATGGTCAGTAATGCTGTAGTAGCATCTCCTCATTGTGGATTTAGTGCTTATGGATGATAGTGTGCGCTGGGGATTTTAGTTGGCTTGGTTTGATATCCTGTCCTCTGAATATGGCTGGGCTCTACAGGCGAGGCTCCCTCTCATAGCAACGGTGGGGAGTGTGTCATTGAGCCAGCTGCGAATGACACGATTGCTGAAGCTAGCGGCCGTCTGCCTGGTCCCTTCGCTTATTCGGGGAATGCGGAGGCACCTCTCCACGACGCAGGCGGATCGCCGACCACTCCGGTAGCCATTGACGGCGTCGACTACGCCTGCCCTCTCGATCAAAACAATATGGAGCTGGGGGGTGCCGTGACAGTCGCGGGCTCGGTCACACTTGCGCAGTACCTGGACTCTGACATCGCACCAGGCACGACAGAGGTGGCGGTCTTTGTCTGTGCTCCCAACACGGAGAGGACCACGAATGGTGAGCCTCTACGTTGCATTTATACTTGCTTGGCTGCTTGCAGAGTGTGCGGGCTGGGAGTGTGATTCTTGCCAGTGTGTTCGAGCTGAGGCCCGCCTGATTGCTGCGAAGGGGTCATGGAGCTATCGAGTATGAAGGTGAGGTGCTTTTGCAGCGAGTGCGAGGGCAAGCGGCCACAGGTGACCATGTCCACGTTTGAGTCCCACGGCGGGCGTGCTTTCAAGAAGCCAAAGCAGAGCATCAGGGTGCGGACAGGGTCGCGGGGTCCAGACACGGCAATTCCCTCTTACGGTCAGTCATGCTGTCATAGCAGCTGTTAATTGTGGAGTGAGCGCATATGGTTGGCAGTGTGCTCTGGGCGTGTTGCGTGTGACAGGGGCTTTTAGTGGGCTTGGTTTGATATCCTGTCCTCTGAGTCTGGTTGGGCTCTGCAGGCGAGGCTCCGTCTGATAGCAACGGTGGGGAGTATGTCATTGAGCCAGCTGCGAATGACACGGTTGCTGAAGCTTCCGGTATTCTGCCTGGTCCCTCCTCCCATGCGGGGAATGCGGAGCTACCTCTACACGACGCACGCGGATCACCGACCGCCCCGGTAGCCATGGACGGCGTCGAGTATGCCTGCTCTCTCTACCAAAAGAAGAAGCTTGGGGGTGCCGGGACAGTCACAGGCTCGGTCACACTTGCGCAGTACCTGGACACTGACATTGTACCAGGCACAACAGAGATGGCGGTCTTTGTCTGTGCTCCCGACACGGAGAGGACCACCAACGGTGAGCCGCTACCTTTCGGTTCTACTTGCTTGGCTGCATGCAAAGTGTGCGGGCTGGGAGCGTGATTTCTGCTTGTGTGTTCGAGCTGAGACCTGACTGATTGCTGCGAAGGGGTCATGGAGCTGTCGAGCATGAAGGTGAGGTGCTTTTGCAGCGAGTGCGAGGGAAGGCGGCCACAGGTTACCATGACTACGTTTGAGTCCCACGGCGGGCGTGCTTTCAAGAAACCAAAGCAGAGCATCAGAGTGCGGACAGGGTCGCGGGGACCAGATATGGCAATTCACTCTCACGGTCAGTCATTTTGCAACAGTAGCTGCTCATTTTTGTAATGAGCCCATATGGATGGCAGTGAGTACTAGGCATATTGCATTTGACAGGGGCTCAAGTGGGCTTGGTTTGACTTCCTGCTCTCTGAGTTTGGTTGGGCTCTGCAGGCGAGGCTCCGTCTGATAACAACGGTGGGGAGTGTGCCATTGAGCCAGCTGCGAATGACACGGTTGCTGAAGCTCTCGGCAATCTGCCTGGTCCCTCCTCCCATACGAGGAATGCGGAGACACCCCCCCGTGACACAGGCGGATCACCTACTTCTCTGGATGTCATAGATGGCGTCGACTACGCCTGCCCTCTCGGCCAAAAAATAAAGGAGCTGGGGAGTGCCGGGACAGTCGCGGGCTCGGTCACACTTGCGCAGTACCTGGACTCTGACATTGCACCAGGCACATCAGACGAGGTTGCAGTCTTTGTCTGTGCGCCCGACAAGGAGAGGACCACCAACGGTGAGCCCCTACCTTTCAGTTATGCTTGCTTGGCTGCTTGCAGAGTGTGCGGGCTGGGAGTGTGATTCGTGCTTGTTGATTCGAGCTGAGCACTGCATTATTGCTGCGAAGGGGTCATGGAGCTGTCGAGTATGAAGGTGAGGTGCTACTGCAGCGAGTGCGAGGGCAAGCGACCACAGGTGACCATGACTACGTTTGAGTCCCACGGCGGGCGTGCTTCCAAGAAACCAAAGCAGAGCATAAGAGTGAGGAATGGGTCGCGGGGTCCAGATACGGCGATTCCCTGTTACGGTCAGTCATACTGTCATAGCAGCTGTTAATTGTGGAGTGAGCGCATATGGTTGGCAGTGTGCTCTGGGCGTGTTGTATGTGACAGGGGCTTTTAGTGGGCTTGGTTTGATATCCTGTCCGCTGAGTCTGGTTGGGCTCTGCAGGCGAGGCTCCGTCTGATAGCAACGGTGGGGAGTATGTCATTGAGCCAGCTGCGAATGGCGCGGTTGCTGAAGCTCCCGGCCATCTGCCTGGTCCCTCCTCCCATGCGAGGAATGCGGAGGCACCCCCCCGTGACACAGACGGATCACCGACCGCCCCGGTAGCCATGGACGGCGTCGACTTCGCCTGCTATCGTGACCAAAAGAAGAAGAAGCTTGAGGGTGCCGGGACAGTCGCGGGCTCGGTCACACTTGCGCAGTACCTGGACTCTGACATTGCACCAGGCACATCAGAAGTGGCGGTCTTTGTCTGTGCTCCTGACACGGAGAGGACCACCAGCGGTGAGCCTCTACGTTTCAGTTATACTTGCTTGGCTGTCTGGAGGGTGTGCGGGCTGGGAGCGTGATTTGTGCTGCTGTGTTCGAGCTGAGACCTGACTGACTGCTACGAAGGGGTCATGGAGCTGTCGAGCATGAAGGTGAGGTGCTACTGCAGCGAGTGCAAGGGCAAGCGGCCACAGGTTACCATGACTACGTTTGAGTCCCACGGCGGGCGTGCTTCCAAGAAACCAAAACAGAGCATCAGAGTGCGGACAGAGTCACAGGGACCAGATACGGCAATTCCCTCTCATGGTCAGTAATGCTGTAGTAGCATCTCCTCATTATGGAGGGAGTGCTTATGGATGGGAGTGTGTCCTGGGCGTGTTGCGTATAGCAGGGGCTCAAGTGGCCATGGCTTTGATTTCCTGTTATATGCATGCAAGTCCGCTGTGCAGGCCGAGGCTCCGTCTGATGCCAACGGTGGAGAGTGTGTCATTGAGCCAGCTGCGGATGGCACGGTTGCTGAAGCTAGCGGCCATTTTCCTGGTCCCTCCCCCCATGCGGAGAGTGCGGATGTGCTCCCCCCCCCCCCCCCCCCCCCCCCACGATGTAGGCCGATCATCATATGCACCGGATGCCATGAACTATTTAAACTGTTTCTGCTCTCTGGACAAAGTCGACGAGGCCGCCCCTGCGAAGGCACCGTCTGCCTTACTATCCCAATGAAATTGGTGAGGCAGTGATGCAGCAGCTGAGGCGATAATTATGCCAGACTCTCATGACGAATCGGATATCCGATCATAAGGGAGCTAATACGTGCGATGCATCAAAGGGCCAAGTTGAGTGGCTGTGATGGTGGATAAGCAGACAATCGATATTGCAATGCCAATCCCGTCGAAATAGCAACACGAGCGGTGATATGAAAATCTCCTGTCTGTTGCATGAAGTAACCTCCTTCAACTGACAACCAACGCGTCGCGAAATGTAGGTGAGCCCTGCATCATTTGCATTACACACGCCGCTCCACATATCCCACCCGTGATGCAAAGGCCATACTTTCCACCAAACACATCAGAACCCAAGGTAGGCGTAGCCTGAGGTGCCCCAAAGCTTCCCGTATGTAGCAGCGGCGATGAGCAGCCCGATGACGGGCGTCGCGATGGCGATTCCCAACCCCACAGTGAGCTCATTAAAGTTGCTACCCTTGTACTCGTCCCCATCCCTGCAGAACAGCCACGAAAGGCAGAACCCAATGGTTCACACTCACGTGCGCACTATGCGGACTGCGCCACTGCTGCGAATGTCGCACAAGTTCTGAACAGCAGGACCACGACAGGAGGGAAAGTGGGTGTCGTCAATGAAATGCGTTACGCACCAGTTGTCACTGTAGAGGTCGTCTCGTTCACGCTCAGGCATCCCCATCAATGGCGCGGGCGTGGCAGGGGCTGTATCGTTCTCGGTGGGGCCTAAGTAATCGGAGCAGCCGCAGGGGGGTGCCTCAAGGCCTTTGCGCTGACCTCACCCACAACAAGTGGAGCTGAGCAGAGGATGAAGCATGGGCCTTCGAAGGTGGACGCCGAAGTTGGTTCAATGAAACACTTAAGCACTCAACACACCTGTGTATATGTTATGTTAACGTGCTTTTATTAATGGCACTAATTGCTTATTAGTCTTATTTTGATTTCATATCTCGTTGCTGGGTCACCTTCAGCCGCATTCACGTCGTCAGCTGTGACGTACGGTTCACGCTCCAGTAACAGCTCCAACTGTGTGAGTACAAAGCCGGGGCTTGTTAAGCGGGCCGTTATGACGTCATACATACAGCGCTTGCTTTCTCTAAAAGCTGCGCCAAAAAGCGGCGACGGATAGCGAAGGCGCGACGAGGTCACAGCCCGCTTACCTCCTCTCCCGGCCGACGGATACCGATGGCGTCGCGCACGTAACGGAGCCTCTCCGTACCAGTGATGTTCCACAGTTCCCCCTTATCGGTTGGGTGGCTGATAGCCCGAAGAACTTGTCCAGGTACGACGCCAGCCTACGCGTCCGCATCGTGTCCGGACACACTCAGAGCGGCCCCGAATTCCTAATATAACACTGCTGCTGATGGGTACGAATTCGTCACTATCACGAGTAATCCTTGCAGATAAGGAATGTATAATATTACACACCTCCTCACTTGCACTGTTAATGCCGACGGCAGACACAAAGATGAGCTGCTGTCCCTCTTTCACCACCTGCCCAAGCACGACTGCCTTTTTCGCCTCCTGCGCTGACAGCTTCACCCTGATACCCATAAGAGCAGAGAGTCACGAATTCAGTCCCCTGTTGAAGGGACGGACAGAGACGACAGCCAACTCAAGTTGCAATTATTTCAACCTGAAGGTTCCGTTGTCCACGGAACCGGAGCTAGTCGTGGCCGGGGCTTCAGGCTCAGAGGACGCCGCTACCAAGGTCGGGCGGCGACCGAAAGCCACCCGCCGTGGGGCCGAGGCTGTGGTTGAGATCGGGCGGCGTGTCACTCGTGACGGCTGCTGTTGCATCAGCCAGAGCTTGCCAGCCCGTGACCTCACCGGCAAAAAGCTTCTTGAGGGCCCAGCGACTGAACTAATCACATTTTCGCGTAATACGTGTGCCTGTAAGGTGTACAGGCGGAGAAGCACGTCACGCAGAGGAGAATGATTTAAGCTGCTGTTTTTGAAGCACGCTGAACCGACCGGATAATGATATCATTACAGCGTTACCAACTCACCGTGACCGCCATCCTGATGGCACAGACGATGAAACCAGAAGAGGTTGCTGTAGAACACGGGCTATGCTGCCACGGCAGATATACTGCAATACAATTGTTCAACCCGTGCACATTCTTCGCGGCTCTTGTAAGGATTAGCTGTTTGCACAAGCGTAACAGCGGGGTGCGTGGCTCAACGTCTTTGGTCGGAGCTGTATCGCTGGCGCTCCAAATGAAGACAGCGGCATCAGCCGAACAGCGCCATTAGCGATAATTGATGTAACAATCCTTACATTTTTACATACGCAGTTGGCTGCGGGGGCTCCGCTTTGCCAATTATAGTGTGGATCCGTTACAAACTTTTAAGCAGGGGGCAAATTCTTGAAGCATATCCGTACCTGTACATGTTAGACACATCAATAGAATTTACCCTAGGGCACGTTTTGCCGAAGATAAAAGTTTGCTTACAATTTGGCCAAAAGACACCCACAGGCAGGGCCTGGGGGTCGATTAGCGCAGGATTATAGGGATGGGTGGGTGGGTTCGCGCGAAGCCTAGATTGGCTGAGCGCGTAAGCAGAGAGTGCCTAGGCTCGTGGCTAGCTACGGCTTGTAAGGCACGGGCTAGCTAGAGCTGACCGTTGGGGAAGTCGTTGGTCGTTGGCTGCGTCTAACTGCTCGGGCAAGGTGGTTGCCCTACAGGTGAGACGCGCCGATATTAACGGTAACAGTAACCGCTAGAGTTACTGTCCCGTACACATGGAATTGGATATGCAAACCTCTAGATTCAAATCAATCTGACCATTTACCCTAGGGCACGTTTTGCCAGTAACCTAAAGCCAAAGGCTTGCACAGCCAAAATTAGTGTTGCGGGGGGGACGGAGTGAGCCAGCCGAAGAACCGCCAAGCAGCATGTGTTGGGGTCATGGTTGGGTCAATATATTTGCCTTCGGTCACAGAGATGTTCTTGGCCCAGCCTCCCATATACTTGATTACGGGGAGGGGCGCGCCGATGCAGCTGGCAGCGGACGCCGCGCCTTTCCGTAGGCTGTGCGATGTCCACTTCAAACCGGCGGGCGCGGACGAGTTGACGGTGAGGAGGGCGAGGGCGAGCCAGGCGGAGATGGTGGACGCGGAACCCCAATCGGCGGACGGTTCGGAAGGTGAGAAGCTTCAGAAGGCGAGCGGGGGTGGCTTGTTGTAGAATTTAGTGCAGAATGCCGCGCGGTGCTCCGTGTAGTAGTCGAGCAGGTCTGCGAGGACTGGGTTGGCGGCCACAGGGATGGCGATAACCGATTTGTCGCTGGCGTCGCGGCGCTGGTCACCCTTAGATTTTCGTACGAACAGACAGATTTGTTGCGAAGGTCTGTCGACAATTAGGTCGCCCGTCTGGCAGCGGGCGCCAGTTTTGCTCGGCAGAAAAAGGTGTAATTGACGCAAATCGCGAGGCAAGCCCGGAAACGTTGCAACTGGGGAAGCGCAGCAGGTGTCCACGGAAGGGTGCGGCGTAGTGTGTCGGCGGCCAGTAATATGGTGAGGGCGACGGGAGCCGGTAACGGGAGGCGCGTGGTGGCGGGGATGAGGCGGTGCTATAGCATTTCGAGGCCACGTCTGGCGTCCGCCAGTAGGTCGCCCACGGCGATAGGTTGGCGTTGGTGGTCCCGAAAGAACTTGTTGACTGCCGAGAAGTAGGGTTGCAGTGAGCTAGCGGCGACCGTGCCGAGCAGGGCTAACCACGCTGTGTAGCGTACCATGGTGGCCGGGGTGGCCTGTAGCGGGGCGATATTTTCATGTGTACAGAAAATAAAAAATTGCCGCAGCGCGTTGTCGTAGCTCGCGTACGTAGAGGGCGCTAGCGAGTTGCTGAGTAGAGCGACCGCCGTAACCCCGAGCTTGTCGATTCCTAGAAGGTCTTGGAAAGTTTTAGCCAGATCGGCGGACCAGGGCGCCGGTGCTGTTTCGAGGCGCAGGCCGTAGCGGGGCGGTCATGTACGCAGAGGCGGCACGCGAGGTACAAAAGTATTTAATCGTTCCGGGCGAAGGGCCCGTCCAATTGCTCCGCGTCGGGTGTAGAGCCACGAAGGGGTTAGAGCCGAAAGGCCACGATGCTCCACGCGGGAGGCCCGACCCCTTCGGGCTTGCCGAGCTTGCCGGGAAAGAATAGGTCGCGGGTCGCTGGGAAGTGTAGAGTTTCGGTGGCCAACCGAGCGAACGCGTGGTACCATGGTTTGTTTGGCGAGAAGGGTGCGATGACAGTAGCCGGGGCTTGAGCTTGGGCGAGTTTTGCGGCGAGGGCTGGGAGGGCAGACCATGGAGGGTTGCAGTAGTTGTTCTCGCGGCGCCATGCGTCGTCGGAGAGGTGCATGCTGTCGACGTCCTCGCACCGGGGGTCCCGCCAGCGGGCGTTGAAGCGGGGCAGCTGTACTTTGAGCATAGATGCGAAACGGTCGATTGTGTGAGGGCCCCACCGGCGATGAAGGTGGGCGAAGATTCGGCGCCCGCCGGCGGCGCAGAGGCGGCGGCCCCGGAGGGGGGTGCGCTCGCAGGCCCGTCGGCATCCCCTCACCTCCCCGTGGTGGGCGCTGGAAACCCCGTAGCCGTGCCAGGCATGGCACGGTAGGGGGCTAAGAGGGCCGACAGCTCGATCCGTGGGATCTGCAGCTGTCGGGAAAGCCCTGTACATAGGGCTTTTGAAAAAATAATTTCTGTACACTACCGGCGCCAAGATCTCCCGCTCGGCCCGTCCGATATGTTTTTTCGCGTACAGATACTCCTAGATACAACCTTACTTTTAGGAGTAGGACCTGTACTACGGCAGCGTTTGATGGCGAGGAGGGTACGGCCGGATCAGCGGTGGGAGGCGGGTGTTGGAGCTGGTGGTGGCCAGCCGGGAAGCAGCGCCAGGAAAGGGCGCTCGCTAGCTGTCGACCAGCCCTGTGCCGGTCGAACCTTGCCGAGGGGTGAGGCAAGACATGACACAGGACGGTGGCTAGTCGCAGACGGAGGAGCGGCTACAGGAGGCGGCGGCGATCCTTAGGATCAGCCGCCGCCGGAAAGCCCTGTACGGAGGGCTTTTTTGGATACTAAAAATAATGTCCGTACCCGGCATCGCGCTAGTTGGGGAGCAGCACCAGGGTAGGGCGCTCACTAGCGCGCCGCTACGTCGTCCAGCGTCATCTCCCGGGGGGAGGAGTCAGCTATAACGGCAAGGAGGACGGTCGCGACGGGAGGAGCGACACGATCTGGCGACGACGACCCTTTGGGTCGGCGCCGCCGGAAAACCCGGCACGGAGGGTTTTGTTTAATTCCGGGCGCCCGCGGCCCGCCGGATCCGGCTACGGTGACCTTCCCCCCCCCCTCTTCGACACCCACTACCCCGACAGACCTTCATACTCCTAGGAGTCCTTGAGCGTGGGCCCGGGTGAGCGCGGAGGCCCCCGCTCAAGAAAAGGCTGCTCGGTGGACGCGCGATCAGAGGGGGGAGGGTACGGCCACAGGCCGGAAAACCGACAGGTACCCGGGTACCAGACAGAGAAAAAACCGGGGAAATGAGCGGGGAAAATTCAGGCGCGGAGGCAGGAGCGCTAGTTTTTTCTATGTCTGTGTGTCTCGGTCCCTCCCACCTGTCCTCGAGGTGGTGGGGGACCTCGACAAGGAGGACCGCCGCGTCGGTGGACGCGGCAAGACCTTGGGGCGGGGTTTACGGGATGGAGCGGCGGGATCGACGAGCGACCGCGCGAGGAGGGGTTTTTTGCCAGCCTTTCCCCTCCTACCTTCGGCAAGACCGAAGTCACGCGGGAGCTAGATTAGGCTGGCCCGTCGTCCCTCCCGAACGCCGACCGGCCTAGGCCGGTCGACACCCCGGTTCGGCGGGAGCGGGCCGTGCATCGTGAAGGTCGAGCAGCAGTTTAGTTTTGCATTTCTCGACAAGTGGATTTATTTTTAGATCTGTTTTTCTTGATTACAAAATTATTAGCTGTTACTGCCATTGGAGAGGTTGGGATTAGTGGTTAACGGTCTACCTCAGTCTACTAAGTCCTGTATGGCATAGCAAAAGGGGGGGCCCAGAGACAGCAGCCGGTTTATACTGGTATTGTTGTAAACAATTTCAATTTCAATTTGGGCGAAGATTCGAGGGTTGAGCTGCCAGTCCTCGCTGTCCAACTCGCGGCTTAGTGTGTCGGCCCAAATGTTGGCCGCTGAGCGGATGTAGCGCGGCTGGATGATGATGTCGTTGCTGTCGAGGAGGAACCATAGGCGTCGGAGTTCGGACATCATGACGGGCGATCGGGAGGTTAGCTTGGTGAGGGCGGCGACCACCGCCGTGTTGTCCTCGTGTTGGAGGACTTGCCGGCCTCGGAGCTGTGATAGGAAAGATTCCACCGCGTGTCGCACCGCTCGAAGTTCCTTCCACGTAATGTGTTGATGGCGGTCGGTTGCGGTCCAAAAACCGCGGGCTTGGTAGTTGGAGTCCTCGTTTAGAACGGCACCCCAACTGTAGTCGCTGGAGTCGGCGTGGAGGTAGGCGGTCTCGATTGGCTTGTAAATCGACCGGCCGTTGTGTTGCGTGGGGACCGTGCGCCACCACTCGAGGTCCCGGCGTAGTTGGTGGGTGAGGCGGACGCGTCCCCCCCACCCAACCCGTGTGGCTAACACGGTGTGGAGCTCACGCAAAAAAAAGCGTGCGGGGGCAATGGCGAGGTAGAGGAACTGAGCCTTTCCGGCGAAAGCCGCTAGCGCTCGTGCGGGCAGCCACCGGGCGTTTGATGCAGCTCGCCCGAGCAGGGATGAGGCTTGTTGCGCGAGCTTTTGAAGTTTCGCGGGAGGGGCGCGAAACATTCCGTGATGGAGGACCACCGTTAAGCCCAAATGGTCGCCCACTTGAGTAGGTGTCCAAACGCCTTTTTGGGGGTTGCGTTCGAGGCCGAGGCTGTCGAGCAGGGCATGGACGCGTTGTCGGAGTAGTAAGGCGTCCTCGCAAGAGTCGGCCAAAAATAGGAAGTCGTCCATGTATGGGAGGAGTCGGGTCCCACGCCATCGTGCGTTCCGGAGGAAGCGCTTGGTAGGTCGGCGACTGTGGGGAGGCATAGCCGCCGATACGGGAGGCGGGGGGCGACGTAGGTGGTTTGTGAACACCTGTGTGAGCTTGCAAAAGTAGTAAGCCGAGCCCGACCAGCCCATAGGAAGGCATGCGAGGCGCCATAGTAGCGTGCCGCGGTAGTTGACCGTGAAGAAGTCTCGGTCTTCCTTCCAGATGCCAAGGGTGTAGTACCCGTCGGCGAGGTCGAGGGAGACGAAGTAGTCGCCCGGACGCGAGAGGTGACGGAGGTGCTTGAGCGCCTCGCACGTCATGTTGAAAGTCGAGCAATAACGGTTGAGTTCTCGAAGGTCGATAATCAAACGCCATTGGTTGCATCCGGGTTTTGGGACCAAAAACATCTGGGAAACGTAGCGAGGATTGTCCGCTCGCTCCCAAGCACCGCAAGCCTCGAAGCGGGGGGGGCTCCGAGTTTAGAAACTCGAGTTGAGCCGGGGTCGCGTCTAGCATAGAGATGCCGTGGTTGAAGGGCTTGGGGCGTAGGCCGTGTTTGAACTTCACCCGGACGCCATGGCGGATCCAACTTAGGACTTGGCCGCTCGCGCCGATGCGCTCCCACTCCCGCCATCTTCGACGTACGTGGTGGCGCATGAAGGAAGATGTCGGGGAGCAGGAATCGGCGCGGCGGGCCACACCGTCATTTCTTAGCCGAGGGTTTTGCCGAATCTGTCGGCTTGAGCGGAGGGGTGGCGCGGGCTGCTGCTGCCGCTGCTTCGGCGGCTTTGCGTTTGTCGGCGGCGACTTTGCGGGCTCGCGCGTCGGGACCGGTAGGCTTGTCCGGTGTGACTTTAGCGAAGGCGGCTCCGGCGGCTACCTTGCTGGCGGCGTGTAGGCTGACTTCCAGCGTGCGGTCGACGAACGCTTGGCGGAGCGCATCCAATGGGCCGGAGACCGCGGTAGGGCGCGTTCGGCAGAAGCGCTCGTGGGCCAACTCGGCAAAGACGCGGTCCGCATCCGTGCTCGTTTGTCCGCCCTTGGTGAGGCGGAGGAAGCCCAATCGAGTACGGGCGGCCTCCTCCGTCGCTGTGTTGGTGCGATGACCCGCTCGGATGAGGGCAATCGCTGCCGCCTGCTCTGTCGGTAGAGATGGGCCGTGCGACAGCGTGTCCAAAGCCTCGCCAATTGCCGCGTTGGCGCAACTGTCGAAGAAGGCATAGCACCCGATGTGTAGGTACTCGTCGTACGCCGCTTGGGTGCGTTTGTCGCTTAGCGCTCGGGCGGTGTCGTCCGTGAGAGTCCACAGACGTGGCTCCTCGACGTCGCGAGGCGGACGTTCGAGGCCGGCCGGGATGATTTCGCCGTAGTAGGTGAAGTCGACGAAATCGGCCGCGGAGGGGTCGGGTTCGTCGTCAAGCAGGTCGATAGGTGGCTCAAGGGCCGCCTTACCACCCTCCGTCGCTGTCGCGTCGGCGGGAATGGACTGTTGTTGTTCAGTAGTAGCAGGAGTAGCTGTCGTATGCTGGAGCTGGGCGAGTAAGGCAGCGTTAGCCACCAAAAACTGTTCCGTAATCCGTTGTTCCGATGCCAAAACTGCCGTACGAATCTGTTCGGCTGTGCGTTGTTCGAGTGAGGTAGCGTGAGGGTCGGCCGCTGCGGCGGATGTCGACTGCTCAGGCTGCATGTTGTGGAACTGCGTAGCTGAACGAGGGGAAGTGTCGCGTGACGCTCGAGTGCCCATGGGACGATGGTAAATTGACACCATGCTCGACTACTAGAGCCGAGACTGCATTCGCGCGAAGCCTAGATTGGCTGAGCGCGAAAGGAGAGAGTGCCTAGGCTCGTGGCTAGCTACGGCTTATAAGGCACGGGCTAGCTAGAGCTGACCGTTGGGGAAGTCGTTGGTCGTTGGCTGCGTCTAACTGCTCGGGCAAGGTGGTTGCCTTGCAGGTGAGCCGCGCCGATATTAACGGTAACAGTAACCGCTAGAGTTACTGTCCCGTACACATGGAATTGGATATGCAAACCTCTAGATTCAAATCAATCTGACCATAAATGCGCATCATGCATAGCTACGGCTGCCGGCGTGCAGCCGTTATTTCTCTTGTAGCCAGCAGTTAAGCCTTTTTTTTTTTTGCGCCCCCGGGATATGGGACTGGTAGGGAACCCGTAACGGCACCCTCTACAAGCGGCGTTTTGCAAGCATGATTGAGAGCAGAAGTTCTAAACAAACCTTAACTCAACATCGATCATGCTCCTGGGTAGGCGACGCTCGTGTGAGTGCATTAAGTACCATTGTACGAGAACCGTACCGTACTGCGCTAACCCCACACGAGGCCAGTGTTGGAGTTTCACCAACTAAAACCTTCTAGTGACATGCAAACAAACATGAATGCATTCCCGGCACAGACCAAGAAAGGTCTGCCCTACCCGTCCGGGCGTCGACCCATTCGAGAAATGCGAGCAGGACCAAGGCCCATCTCACGGAGCAAAACATTTCGGGAGTGCGATACATGAACTACAAAGAAAGCAATATGAAGGAGGGCTTGGCGCCATAACTAGAAAAACCTCCCATTTCTTGTAAAACGGGTGGCGCCATGAAGGGAAGGGGGGACACCGCCTAAAAGTAAGGCATTTATATCTTCGGGGGATGTAGCGAAACGACGAACAAAACCATTAAAATCTGGGGCTAGCGCCCCAAAATTACGACGGTGGCATTCCCAACGTGGGTATTCAAGCAAAATATATTCTATAGATTCAATAACATCCCCGCCGCATGCAGGACAATGATGGAGAAAACGTTCAGGCATGGCATGAATGCGGGCAAGACGACGGGCTGTGGGAAATACACGCGTACGCAATTAAGCTTTACCTACTAATCCTTAGTCTCCTCTGCATCTCACCGGCAGGCGTCAACGTGCCGTTGTCACACTATGCTCCAACAATAGGTTATGGGCCCTCGTTAAGGCTAGGGATCGATGGTATCGTCGATATTTTGCAAGTGCATTTCGCTACGATTTCGGGTACATTTCGCATTCGGGGTCTGTTGTAAGTAATACCGTATACGTACTAGTTGCAGATAGCTATTGTAAGCTACTCTAGATATGATTAGTACATGTCTAGATCGGACATACCGATAAACTGTTTGACTCGGTACAGAGCTGTCGCTAGGCTACAGCTCTCTCACTTCTGTTGTCCCGACACCACGCATGTAGGCTGGTTGTCGCCGTAACAGTTCCGTTTGCGGGACTGTGACTGTAACTACGTTTGCGTAAGTTATCTTCCACACTAACTGTGTTTGCATGGTTCAATAGGTTATGGGCCCTCGCCTCACGTCACTCACGCGCGACAACCTGGTTCGGCGAGCTGCGATCGACAGCTCTCCCGCAGAAGGCAAGTTTATCTAGACACCTAGTACTTTCAACTTGTAGTCGGTGGTATCGCCATTATAAACTGCAATTTAAAACCCGCCACCACCACTCTTAAGTCAGCCACCCGACGGAGATAGCCAGCCACCCACACCGACGCACTCGTCGTGTGTGGACAGGGTGCACACAGGTCCAAGCTAGAGAACGGGGGGGCGCACCATTGGGTGAATACGCATCCACAGGTTGCACGCCAGCCGTAGCTTACCTTTTTATTTTTATATTATCCTAGCGAATCAGCCACCAGCGCAGCGCTCCACCTGTCGTGGCCTTGGCCTCGACTTGTGCCCCACACCGGGGGGAGGATACAGAGAAGGTGCTCTGAGACACCCCGGGGCTACATGCCGAGGGGTCGGCGGGCATCAGGCCGTCTCTTTGCAAACCGTTGTTAGGCACGAGTCCGGCTAGCGGTTTTTACCGCTGCCTGTTTTTTATTCCGCTCTTTCTTTTTCGCCCTCTGTCGAAATGGCGCCGAAAACTCCGCTTGTTTCACCTCCTGACTCCCCTGAGTCAGGCTCTCACGAGAGCAACCTCGATCACCCCGGATACTCTCGCGCTGCTCGTTGCGCAAGTGGCGCGCATAACAGCTCGTCTCGACTCGCAGTCGGCCGAGGGTGCTGTTGCTTCTGCGGGTGCTAATCCGCACCCCCTTGTAGCTCAGCGCCGCCACGATGCTCACCTCGAACCCGTCCGGGACAGCCACGACGGCCACACCCTCCACCTGCTTGAACATCCCCACCCTGGTTACGTTACCCCGGACGCAGAAACATTCTTTGCTGCTGCTACTCATGCAGCTCCTGTTGGCGACCCCATAGTCGCACAACGCCGTCACGATGCGCCCCGCGAGACCTCGCGTGCCGATGCGCACCACGACCCCTCGCGTCACGCCATCCGGGTTGATCACCTCCCACCACCTCCCCCCTTCCCCCCCGCCGGATATGCCCTTCACCACCCCGGCCCTCATATCCCGGAGGCGCCCTCTCACCTCGTCCCCCCCTACCGTGACCACCCGGACTCGTACGGCCCGCCGCGTCCCATGGCCGGCCGCTCTCCCTTTCCCGGTGGCCCACCTCCTCCCTTTCATGGCCGGCACTCTCCCCCAGTCCAACATGGCGACCCCGCTACCCGTGGCCGTCGTCGCCCCACTATTGACCCGGTGGTCATCAACCGGGCGGCACACGAAGCCCCCGGCTTCGACAAGGACGCCCTCAACCGGTCCATGAAGATGTCGGTCCCCGTCATGTGCCCGACCACGGACTTTAAGCAATGGAAGAGGACCTTCCTTAATTTCCTCTCCATCAAGGCCGCATACCTCATTCCACAGCTGGCCATCCGCGACTCCGGCGTCTGGCTCGACGAACAAGCGCAACACTACGCCTACACGCTGCTTCTCCATGCAGCTAGCGCGAATAAGCGCGCTGACCAAGCGATGAAATGCGTTTCTCGAGCACGCCCTGACTGCGCCGCTGCCACGTGGGACATCCTTTGTGAACGCCTTGACTGTCGGTCATTTGCTCGCTCCTTGTCCCTCCTGGACAACCTGACGGTCAGACAGCGCCATGGTCAGTCACTCAGTGACTATGTCCACTACATGCGCTAGACCTTTGACGACTACAACGACACATGCCAATTGGTTGATGGCTCCGTTGGCATCCACCCCCACCACCTCGGTCTCCTCATGCTGCGCGGTATTTCCAGCAGCGGCCCACACGGTTAGGCGAAGCAATGCGTCATCAACGCCTTTGACACGGACTACATCATGTCGGTTGATGAAGTGATGGCCAGCATTCTCCACCTTGCGCACAACATGGACGACGACCATGCTCCGGACACACCCGCTCCGGCCATATCACCCCCTCCCATCTCCGCGTTCGTCGCTGCGGGCCGCGGCTCGCACAGCGGTCGAGGCCCACCACACCGTAACCCTCGCGGCCATCGACCCAACAAGTGTGGCGTTTGTGGCAGCCTCAACCATCTCATGTCCGCCTGCACTGCCACGGATGACGCTATCCGTAAGTGGAATCTCGCCAAGCGTAGGCTGACAGTCCAGAAGTACGGCGCCGCCGACGGCACCCCCTGTGCTCACGCTACGCCGCTGAGCGACGTCCATGCCGACGACGCCCCCGCCGATGACACCGACTGCCTACCCACCCTCGAGGACTGCGCTGATGACTACGCTGGCGACGAGGCGAGTGTCCCATTCAGCTCTGTGGCATTCTCCTCTTCCCTCGCCCCGGGTCGTAACCTGTCAAAGTTTTGGGTCGTTGATTCCGCCTGCTCGATTAACCACACTGCGTTCCGAGATGAATTCGTGAAATTCACGCCCCCCTCCGCTCTCTCTCGCGTGGGCGGTGTCGGCGTTGACGTTAAGGGCAGTGGCTCAGTGCGAATTTCTGTCAGACTTGCCTCTGGCCAGCTCATTCACCGCACTGTGTATGCACTCTACACCCCTGACCTATCATCTCGCTCCGCACAGCGTATCGGCAGACTACTTAGTGTCAGTTGGATGCAAACTCACAGCGGCTGTGAATTCATATTCCCCTCCAACTCTGACACCCGTTTGCTTTTGGTACCCACAGGCATGGGTGTGCTAGAACCGTCCGGAAACGGTCTCTACCTCCTTCCCCACCAGCCGGACCTCCCTTCAAGCCCATCCGCACCGGCGGCACTTGACCCCTTACCTCACGTTGCCCTTACTGCCCAGTGTGATCCCGTCCTATGGTACCGTCGATTTGGCCACCTAAACATGCAATGCCTTCAGGCCAAGCATAATCACGGTGTCCCGACTAGCCTTGTGTTAACTAGCGTTGTAACCAAAGTTTCTTGCGACTCTTGCTTACTTCACAAAGCCACAGCTGCACCACGCAACACAGCCGCTTGCGCGAAGCCATCCCACCCCCTCCTCAATCTGTCCGCTGACCTCTGGAGCCCGGTCAATGTCCCCTCCCCACATGGCCTCCGTTACTGCTTGCTCGTCATCGACCACCACACCAACTACATGTGGGTGCGGTTCCTTAAGTCTAAAGACGACGCATGTTCGGAATTGGAAACCATCCTCTTGGACATCAAACACCTGCATGCCCGCCATCACTCCCAGACGGGCGCGTTAGCCCCGGTCCTCAAATTTGACTCAAACTCTGTGTTTGAAGCTGCTGTCAGTCACCGGATGTGCGCACACCTCGGCGTCGGGGTGCAGTTCTCTGCCCCATACGCCCACCACATGCTCGGCAAGGCCGAACGTTCCTGGCGCACTATCCGGGACAATGCATCGGCGATGCTCCACAACATGGCCGTTCCCAACTCCATGTGGTCGTGCGTTGTCAGCATTGTTGTGTACCTTCGCAACCGCACGTACAGTCGCTCGGTCGGACCTATTGGGGGCGTCCCCCTCACACTCCTTACGTCGTCGGTGCCCGACGCCTCAAAGTTCCGCGTCTTCGGCTGCGCCGTTTTCGCCAAGGTCCCCGACAAACAACGTCGGAAACTCAATGAAAAAGCATTTCGCGGCGTCATGGTGGGCTATCCCCCTGACGCACATGGGTATCGTGTCTACAATCCGGAAACGCGTCGCATCACCACTTCCGTACATGTTGTCTTTCAGGAACACACCCCAGGCTTCGACACACAACCCTCCATCGACTCGGCCATCACCGACTCTTCGGACGACGTACCCGCAGACTCACCCCTATCCCACCCCATTGACCTCACATTACCCACACCCCTACCCCCCCCGGCAGCCCCTCGCCATGCTCGGCTCCGCTCCCACCCCATTCGCTACGGCGATATGGTTGCCCACCTGTCCGGCTACCCACCGACCCTCGTAATGGCGTGTTGCGATCCTGAACAAGGCACAGCTCACGAGGACATATTTGAGCACCCTCACGTCCCCGACCTTGTCACGGGTCCCCCACACACACCTGCCGGCACGTCCTCTACCGCCGTCGCCCTCCTCTCCGCCCGAGAGTGTGTGGAACCAAAATCCTACCGGGCTGCGCTGGACAGCGCCCAAGCCCCCCAATGGCAAGCCGCTATGCAACATGAGTATTCCTCCCTCATCAGCAACGGCACGTGGGACCTTGTGGACCTCCCCCCAGGCCGCATGGTCGTCAACAGCATGTGGATCTTCAAAGTCAAGTCGGATACAGCCGGCGACGTCTCCCACTTCAAAGCGCGGTTCGTCGCCAAGGGGTGCAGTCAACGCGCCGGACTTGACTACACGGAGACCTTCTCCCCGGTCATCCGCATGGCCAGCCTGCGTCTCTTCCTAACCATCGCAGCCGCCCGCAACCTTGAGCTCTGCCAATTTGACATCGACACAACGTTTCTCTACGCCCCCATCCGGGAGGATGTGTACATCCGCCAGCCCCTCGGCTTCACCGATGGAACGTCCAAGGTCTGTCACCTCAAGCGCTGCCTCTACGGCCTTAAGCAGCCCCCCCGCGAGTTCAACATGCTACTTCGTGCATGGCTCGTCGACCATGGATGGCAACAATGCGTCTCCGACCCGTGCATCTACATCTTCCGAACCGGTCACGTTTTCGCCATGATCGCCATGTACGTCGATGACATTCCCGCGGCCTGCAATGATGCCACTTGGCTCGCATCGTTCAAAGTCCAACTCGGAGCACGGTTCAAGATCAAGGACCTAGGCGACCTCTTCCAACTCCTCGGCATGCGCATTACCCGCGATCGCTCCACGCGCACGATCTCGCTGGACCAATCCAAGTACCTGCGCGACATCCTCGCCAAGTACGGCATGTCCGACTCTAAGCCGTCGTCACTTCCGATGGACCCGGGCTTTCTCGCCGGCCTCGCATACTTGAATTCGCCCTCTCTCACAGGGGTGGCCAAGGACGTCTACCCCAGCCTCTTGGGCAGCCTCCAGTACGCCGCCGTGTGTACACGCCCCGATGTCTCCACGGCGTTGAGCATCCTCGGCTCTGCCCAAGCCGCACCCACCGAGGCACACTTGCAGGCTCTGAAAAAGGTCCTCCGCTACCTCCATGGCACCATCGACATGCGCCTGACGTTTTGGGGGGGGGGGCTGGACCACAGCCTCCAACTCATACGCTTTACCGACGCTGATTGGGCCAACGACAGCAGCACCCGCAAGTCTCGCTCCGGCTATCTCTTCACCCTCGGACGCGGGCCAGTCAGCTACAAGTCCAAACAACAGACTTTTGTGGCTCAATCCACGTGTGAAGCCGAGTACTACTCTGCGGCTGACGCCACCAAGGAGGGACTCCACCTCCGACAACTCCTGGGGGAAATCTTCGACTCCCCCATCACCGAAACCACCACCATCTGGGAGGACAACCAAAGCGCCATTGCATACTCCCAGATGCCTTGGTCAGCGAGAAGACTAAACACATCGGTCTGAAGTGGCACTTCCTCAAAGACCACGTGGAGCAAGGGATCATCAAGTTGAGGTACCTCCCCACTGACCACATGGTGGCTGACATGCTCACCAAACCCCTCCCATGACCTGCACTAGCAAGACACCGAAGTGCGATCCTTAGAGGACAAGACCCAATGCAACGCTTCATCCCGTAGCTACCTTCAGGGGGAGTGTTGTAAGTAATACCGTATACGTATTAGTTGCAGATAGCTAATGTAAGCTACTCTAGCTATCCTACTACGGGTGCTGCACAGTTGTGCAGTACACTGCACAGCTGTGCAGTACCTTAGTTTTCTAAGCTCGTACAACCGAGCTTTCTCCCAATCAAGCCCAAAATATAGAATAGTACCCTTAAGATAGATTACTACCGCTAGTTA
Organism: Tetraselmis chui; assembly: GCA_026401115.1. Taxonomy (NCBI): domain Eukaryota; kingdom Viridiplantae; phylum Chlorophyta; class Chlorodendrophyceae; order Chlorodendrales; family Chlorodendraceae; genus Tetraselmis; species Tetraselmis chui. The sequence goes on from JAPMLY010000141.1 coordinate 169,016, forward strand.
GAATGTGGTGGCCAAATATGTGGCGGCGGTGGCGCGGCATCGGTTCAAATATCACCGATCCGTTGGATGTCGGCAGCCCATCGCCGCCATGCCGCTACTGATAGGGACGCCCGTTTCTGCCGCGTTTGACGCCCTTCCCGGGCCTGCAAAGTCCTTATGGCGTAGGGCACATCCGCAAGAGGTTGGGGATGGCGTGACGCTAACCGGGGTGGTGGCTGGGCGCAATGGTGCGTGGACGATGGTAGATTTTCACGCGCTACACCCCGAGCTTCCGCAGAAAGTGAACATCAAGGGCCAACGACTCGTGGTTATCGGCGAGGTGACGAGCAACAACCCGCAGACGGCGGCGGATAAACATAACGCGGCTATCTTAAGGCAAGCTCTGCTCGACGACGGTCCTGACGGCCAGGATAACGACGCCGACCCGGAGGAGTATGGTCCAGTGCCAGCACCTTCCGAATCGGCATCGGAGTGGCAACTCATAGATACCCAAATTAAGTGCAACCGCACAGAGGAAGGACATCAACCCATAAGACCCGGGATACTGAGGCTGCAATCGACATTGGGAACAACAAATTTGCTTACCTTTTTTTTGGCTTTCTTGCCTGTGCGGCACTTGGAGGACTGCCTGGAGGACATGAACGAGTATGTCGCCTCGAACGGGATAAAGGATTGCCCATTATTTACCATTGGTGAGCTCTACATTTTTCTGGGGGTTATCGTTGCTATGTCTAACTTTCCTGGAGTGAAAATGGAGAGCTTATGGGACAAAGAGGGCTTCCCAAAGGTGAAAAACATTGGTACAACGTTTAACTTCTCCGCGGTGATGAGTTGGACGAGATTTAGCCAGTGGAAAAAAGTTCTTTAGGTATTGGACATCTGGTGTATCAACCCCAAGCTCCAACACCGAAACTGTAAATGAGTGGATATCGGCTCTGAACGCTCTATGGGGACGGCGCTTTAACCCGGGAACTATCTTGACAGTTGATGAAACTATGTTTGAGTGGTTGGGCATGTGTGGAGACCTACACTTGTCATGGTTGCCGAACAAGCCCCATCCGATTGGATGGATGTTGAAGACAACATCATGCGCCATAGTTGGTGCAATAGTCTATATGGAGCTAGCTCAATGCAAGGAGGAAATGAAAACCAAGAAATGGGTTGACATCTATGGTGCAACTACAGCATGCACTCTCCGCGTCACAGCGCCATGGCATAACACTGGTCGAATTGTGATCGCTGACTCTTGGTTTGGTTCGGTACGTACATGTCTTGCACTAATGAATCGTGGCTTGTTTAGCGTCCTTGCCATCAAGACTGGCAGCGCTGGCTTCCCAAAGCAACAACTTATCAACTTGGCACCGATGCGGTTTGACCACGTCGCGATGGAGAAGACATTTAACCTGCAACATGTGGGCAAGCAAGTGAAAGTCATTGCGGCGGTATGGAAGGACAAGAAGCATAGGTTGGTTGCCGCCACCTGTGGGACAAACCGTCTGTTGCCTGCGCGGGAGCGAGTGAAAGTGAAGTACCAAGGCGGCCAGATTGTTAGAACATCCTATGACGTGGAGCTACCAGAGCAACATGGTATGTATAACCAGCATTTTAATGCTGTTGACATACATAACAAGCTATCTATAGGCCCTGGATCTATTGCGGATGCGTGGAAGTGCAAAGAACCTCTACTACGGTTCTTCCTATACACTCTCAGCATGATCGAGACAAACGCCTACCTGGTCTACAACTATTCATCCGAGGAGGAAATATCTCGCCGCGAGTGGAAGTGTCGACTCGCGGACCAACTCATTCAACATGGCCAGCATGACATGGCCAAAGCGGAAGGATCACGTCTCACTACGAGGAACAAGAGCAACAACAGCAAAAAGAGATCGAGGACGTCGAGTGGGTCTGTTGCCAGCACCAGCGTTGCAGCTTTCAACCCTAGGTTATCTGGAACTCAAGACCTGTCGATTCCCCACTCTGTACCCAACCATGAGCGTGAGCCTGAAACCCTGAAGAAGAACGTAAACAAAACCACAGCCAGGAAGGTCTACCCCGCAAAGCGAAAGGCGTGCATTTACTGCGGCACCTTGGGCCGCACTGTCTGTAGCAACTGTGGCCTTGTTGTGTGCTCTAGCAATGTCCCAAGGCCATGCTTTGGTCGCCACGTTGCTGACCATCCGTCAGAGGAGGGCTGGCGGCCTAGCGAGGTGTGAAGTGATATGTGATGTGTGTGATTTCTGTGATGCGCGTGCGAGATGCGAAACCGAGTCGGCAAATAGCTCTGTAAACTATTACATACACCACCACAACTGCCCTACTAGTCCAGCACGTCAAGCCACCGGCTCCTTTCCCCCTGTTCATAGCTACACACAGGTGCAAAAGCCCGTCGAAAAAATATCGGCGGTTGCTGCACAGCTGTGCAGTGCAGACATCGCTGTGCGAGCCGCTCAAATGCGAAGCTACGATGCTGCGCCGGCTCCGACGTGTTCCTGTGCCGCCTACCAACCTGTAAAATAGACATGGGCGGCATAGCTCACATATTCCACCTGTAGCAACCCTTACCCAAAAACAGGTACCAAACCTGGCGGAATTTGTTTGGAATGGCTAGGCTCACGCGCGCATCGAGCCTCGCTTGTGGCGCCTAAAGCACCGAGGACTCTCACAGACCGAGCGCAGTGAGTGACGGTTATGTAGCTCTGAGCTCGGCGTAAAATACGGTTGCACGGATGGAGTTCGGCGGGGTCGACATGACATGCCTAAAGTACTGCACAGCTGTGCAGTACCTGCCCGATGTAGGATAGCTAGATATGATTAGTACATGTCTAGATCGGACATACCGATAAACTGTTTGACTCGGTACATATCTGTCGCTAGGCTACAGCTCTCTCACTTCTGTTGTCCCGACACCACGCATGTAGGGTGGTTGTCGCCGTAACTGTTCCGTTTGCGGGACTGTGACTGTAACTACGTTTGCGTAAGTTATCTTCCACACTAACTGTGTTTGCATGGTTCAATAGGGTCTCCGAAAAACACCACGAAATACGTCGATATAGTCCGGATGATATCATCGATCCCTAGCCTTAGCCCTCGTCACGCGAGTTCGAATCCCGGCGTCCGCACGACTTGTATGCCCGTCGACTTTCACCGGCGGCTATCACATGATTGTACCCTCGTATACATACGCGTTCGTTGGGGGAATCTTGGCCACCAATAACCACCGGCACATCTACGTGAAATATATGCCCGGGACGATTGCCATACAGTACCCCACATCCGGTCCATGCATAGCGATACACCTAGTGTGTACATTCAAATTAAGGTTATCGACTTTTGAGAGCGGTACTTGGTTAGCGCGTCGCGCCGCCAACGGGATGCTCCGATGAAAGGTTATGTGCCCTTCACGCTACCACTGCGAAGCTACAAATATGCACTACAACGAGTTCAAGCGCAAAATGTTTGGTCTTCTTAGCATGGTGGTTGTATATCATCCTTCCGCGTCCTTAAACATAACCAACGTCGAGCAAGACCACGCCTTCCGCTCGTGCGTCTCGCCGGGTCTAGACGCCTAAAGGACGCTTACGGCTACGTTGGCTCAACGAGGCATCCGTCAGACGGTTAGGCTATTAATTAAAGTAATGAAGCCACAAGTAAGCGAGAGCCTATTGACGTCTACCTACAACGGCTATTACACTCCTATCGCGAGCTTAACGACAACCTAGTGGCCATCCTCATACGCAGATCTTTCATGAAAGCCTTCTCGTAGAAGCTTCATTAGCTAACTTACATCCCTCCAAAAGCATGGCTTGCGACAACATCATCTCAACGCTTAATGCCCTTCCTAATGGGCTGCATGCAACGATTGTGCCCTTTATTTGCACTACTCACGCACATGCCCCTCCGACATGAGTCGCATGCGCCCCCTAGGCCGCCCCGCAGTCGCACCCTCCACTGCAAGACCATGTCATTTGCCACTCTCTTGAAGCAAACTATCACGTGTGCAGTTCATGCAAATGCCGCCAACTGGGTCCCACCCTATCGCATCTTCCAACATCATGTATGGTTAAGTTAGTCACTACCACTTCCACAACTCATGTCCACATAAACACCTTGGCATAATAAACACCCAATGGCTATTGTTCGTCTTTAGGTAAATGAAGGGCGTGGGACTCAAACCTTGCACAATTATGTATAAAGCGGTGCACGGATTCAGTACCCCTTTTGGGGAATGACAAGTGAAGTATTTTAGGGACTAGACCCTTGTTTTCCCCAAGATCAAATCCTCGTACATTGGTACTGTGTAATGTACTAAAGTAATTTGAATTACACTGAAATTGAAATTGGAATTGTTTGCAACTTGTACCGTATGCGCCGGCTTACAACTTGTATTGGGGCATCCTAAGCGACCAACATGATGGCTTCCGCCACCAGCGCGGCATCTACGAAGCCATGTCCTCCAACATCATCATGATGGTGGACGCCAAAATCTACAAAATATGTCTACGTCATGTACGCGGACTTTAAAAGCGCCTTCAACGCCGCGACCACCGCATCATGTTCAAACACATGTGCCAGCTCGGTATGCCCTCCACTTTTGTAGACACTTGCGCACAACTCTACGGTGTATCCACCACCGACTAAATCACCCCCTACGGACCCACCCCCTCCATCGATATCAAGCGTGGCACCCTCCAGGGGGACACCCTCTCCCCTTTCCTCTTCACCCTCTTTCTCGAACCATTCCTCCGCTAGCTCACAATGGGCAGCCGGGGATACCGCCCGGGCACCCCCACCACTAACGTGGACCCCACAAAACCCACGGCTGCCTACCCCGGGCATGGCTTCGCCGACGACCTCAATCTCGCAACGGGCTCACCCCCCAACATGACCATCCAGCTCCAAAAGGTCTCCCTCTTCAGCGCCTACACATGTATGACTGTCAACGTCCAAAAATGTTGCATAACCGACGCCCTCTAGCGCTCAGGCAATGCCCTCTCCCTAGCCAAGCGCACCCTCTTTGCATCCCGCCTACAAAAGCAGTTCATCACCATCAACTTAAGCGCCCACCACGGGGAGGTGAGGGGATGCCGGCGGGCCTGCGAGCGCAATCCCCTCCGGGGTCGCCGCCGCTGCGCCGCCAGCGGGCGCCTACTACTCACAATACCTATCGTATCATGCTCGTTACTCGAAGGACTCTATATTTCCCTCTTCTCTCGCCCCCACGTCTCACCCCCAACTATGGTGAGAGGAGTGGGGCGAGAGAAGGGGGGGGGGAGAGGGAGAGAGACCTTAAAGTGTCTATGAAGCCCTCCATAGTTGGGGGTCTCGAATCATTTCTAGACAAGGCATAATATCACCCCTCTCCACCCGCACAATCACACACTCTCACACACAAATAAATATTCACGACGGGATTTCTTCCTACCCCCCGACCAACACACAGGCAACCCCACCCCCACCCCTTTCGGCACACGCTGGGTGGTCGACATCTACCTCGTCGCCAACCCCCTCGCACTTTCCGCCCTACCCTCGCACACAGCCATGACAGCCCTCCACAACACGCTCGAATCAATCAACGACACACACCTCCCCAACCCCACCATCACCATCCCACCCCTGCACCTCCTCGACACCTACTCTCCATACTCCGCGGGAATCTACCATCTCCCCCCTAACCCTACTCACCCATCACTTACCCCCTTCCGGAACGCACGACACTAACATACTCCTTCACTAGAGGAGAACTTGCTTGGAATTGGCAGGACTTCGTATACATAAACGGCTCCAAGAAGGGAGGCCCCTCCCCCCTTGGGGCGGCCGCCACACACCCGGCCTCGGACACACGCATCAAAATTCTGGTGACCTCCACCCCTCCCTCTCACACCATTAATTGCGTGCAGCCTGCGGGCATAGATATATGCCTCCAACTCGGCTATACCCACTTCCTTAAAGACAGTGCGTGCTCCCTCCGCCTAATACAAGGCTACATGAACTGCCCATCCGCCTACCGGCACAACATTCACCGTGGCACGCTCCTCTCCATCAGACACACCCTCAAAACCCGCTGCGAGTAAGGCATGTGCACACACCTCGGCAAAATCAAAGCACACAACCACTCGTTAGGCAACGACCTCGCAGACACACTCGCTTACCAAGTTGGGGACGGACACCCACCCGACACAACATACACCGTAGGTTCAAACGTGTCAATAGGCCAATGGCCTTGGCCATACACCCTCATACCACAAACCCCAGGGGACCCCATGCCCTACAGATACACCAACCTTAAAAATAGATGCACACACATACAGCACCAAACACACACACACACACCCCTCTCGCAAACAACCAAAGACGCTGCCCTCCTCGCCAACGCCGCGGAATACGGAGCCGACTTCACATTCCACAGAAAACACACAACACTCTACAATATCCACTTCACTCACAAGCAAGAATTCATGTGGGGCGTACACAACACCCGCCTCCTCATCCACAACCCCACCCCGTGTTGCCCCATGTGTGGCCAATTCACCAGCAACGTCCACATGGCCGGTAACTGCCCCACCATGTCTTGCTTAAGACACGACCGCCACAACAGCGCGCTACAACTCCTCCTCTCCCTCATGGAACGCCACAACGGAGGACAATGGGAGTGTTGTGAGATCCCCTTGGTGGGCATGATAATGGACACATCCGTACGTTGTACTCCGGGGGAGTCTTGGCCCTACTATCTCGCCAATAGTGGATGTACTGCGGGAGCCCGTTGCTCGGGCAGTACGGGGGTATATATATGAGATATATCCCCAATGGGTACCGACTTTTAGGCGCGGTACTTGGTTACGGCGTTTGACTCCGGACACGGAGGTGCCGGGTTCGATCCCCGGTGATGGCATTTCCGTGTACCCCGTTGACAGGTTATGGGCCCTCCGCGTATGACGTGGGTTGCTAGGGTTTGACCGGAGTTGATCGGATGGTGTCCATTAGGGGGAGTGTTGTGAGATCCCCGTGGTGGGCATGATAATGGACACATCCGTACGTTGTACTCCGGGGGAGTCTTGGCCCTACTATCTCGCCAATAGTGGATGTACTGCGGGAGCCCGTTGCTCGGGCAGTACGGGGGTATATATATGAGATATATCCCCAATGGGTACCGACTTTTAGGCGCGGTACTTGGTTACGGCGTTTGACTCCGGACACGGAGGTGCCGGGTTCGATCCCCGGTGATGGCATTTCCGTGTACCCCGTTGACAGGGAGACCATCACCGCAGACTTCGGAAACAAACCCATCAAATCATTCGCATCCCCCACACCCACCCACACCCCTCTTGACTGTCATCCCCCTCACCCCACCCACGTGCCCACCTGCCTTGTCGATGCTAACGAAGGCCTCTCGCCCGACTCCCTAACCTCATGCCTTGCCATCCTCCCCACCGACATCCCCCCCCCCCCCCCCGCGTTTCGACCCCAGCACACAAGCCCGACTTTATGCGACTCCTCGAACCTCGATACGTCGGCCACACAAACGGTCGCCGCCGATAATTCTCGGTTAGAAATGTTCAGATAGGGGAATGGAAGTACTGCACATACCGCAACCTCTCCCACACAACTCAATTGATTCCCACCAAATATACCCCTCTCGCCAATGCCACCCGCCAGCATTGGCTAGGTACCGAAGTCGACATCCTTCCCATCGTCATGAGCCGCACGGGTTCACCGCACTCATCAACCATCACAAGTCTCACCTCTCTTCTCACCCTCCGCACCGACCCTCCTGACAAACTCATCTCGAAAGCACGACTCGAAACATCACGCATCCTTGCACAACTCCACACGCACATTGTCTAATGGCCGCATAATCTCCTGCTCATATACCGCAACAAATCCCACACAACCACTCGCCGCGCCTCCACACACTGCACCCACGCACGCCCCTAACTGCACGCCGCCACCACCACGCATCGTATCCTCCCCCGGGGAGTATGATCGGGATCAACGAGTGACTACGTGAGGAGAGGTGTTCTGCCATCTTTTCCCCTCCTCCCCTCAAGACCGAAGTCACGCGGGAGCTAGACTCGGCTGACCCGTCGTCCGTCCCGAACACCGATCGGCCTAGGCCGGTCGGCACCCCGGTTCGGTGGGAGCGGGCAGTGCATCGTGAAGGTCGATGAGCATTTTAGTTTTGCATTTCTTGACAAGCGGATTTTTTTTTAGATATTGTTTTATTGATTACAAGATTGTTATGTTTTTAATGCCTAGGCGGGGGGGGGGGGGGGGGGGGGGGGGGTGGCAATTGATGCGGTTGCTTACAGTTTAATCATCTCCCGAGGAGTGGCAACGTCGGCACACGTTGCAAATAGGTGTGTCGAGAGGTGTACCTGGTCGAAGAATACCCCGTCTAAACTTTGCTCGTGAGTCATGTATGGGTGGGTTATAGAGGGCCGATAGACAACAGCCGGTCCACTTTGTTGATATTGCTGTAAACAATTTCAATTTCAATTGTGAGTAGTATGGATCAAAGTCTTGGGTGACCTCTCTCGGTTGATGGGCATGCACATTACTCGCGACATGTATGTCCGCAATCTTTCTTCAAAGTACTTGAGGGGTATCTTGGCCAAGCACGGCATGACTAACTGAAAACCATCATCCCTACCTATGAACCCCGGCTTGTTGTCCGGCGTCGCGCGCATGGACTCGCATCTCCTCACTTGAGAGGCGAGGAACATTTATCATGGTCCCATGGGCAGTCTGCAAAACGCAGCCGTATGTACGCGCCCCGATGTTTGCATAGCATTGAGTATTCTTGGCTCTGCTCAAGCCAAGCCCAGCGGGGTTCACCTTCAAGCGCTCAAAAAGGCGGTACGCTACCTCACGGGAACGGTCAACCTGCACATGACGCTAAAAGGGGACTACCACAACCCCTAACTTACAGGCTTCGCGGATGCATGTTGGGCAAACGACAGCAAAACGCGCAAGTCTCGATTGGGATACTTGTTCACATTCGGTCGAGGGCCCGTTAGCTAGAATTCCAAACAACAAACTTGCATCGCCCAATCTACATCCGAGCAGAGTACCACTATGCAGGTGACGCCACCAAGGAGAGCATCAACTTTCGACAACTCATGGGCGAGATCTTCAATGAGCCCGCCAGCGCAACCACCACCATCTAGGAGGACACCCACAGCTTGATCGCTTGCTCCCGGAACGCATTGGTCCGTGAAAAGACCAAGTACATCGACGTGACGTGGCACTTTTTCAAGGATCACGTGGAACACGGCACACTCGGGTTGAGTTACCTACCAACTGACCGAAAGGTGGCGGATGTGCTCACCAAACCACTGGCACGAATTGCACTCACAAGACACATAAATGAGATCCTAGAGGAACGAACCCAATTCAACGCTTCACCCCCTACTATCTCCAGGGAGAGTGCTATTTGTAATACTTACTAGATATTAGTTACATATAGCTACTTTAAGCTATTCTATATGTGCTTAGTACATGTCTAGATCAGTCTGTTGTGAGATCCCTATGGTGGACATGATAATCGACACATATGTACGCTGGACTCCGGGGGAGTCATGGCCCTCCACCTATAGGCGTTCGCTATAAGTGTTCGCAGTTTATCCACGAAGCGATGCGATGGGTTCATATGCACAATATGTTCCTATCGGGTACCGACGTTTGGCGGTACTTGGATAAGGCGTACAACTCCGTTCCGGGAATCGGCGGTTCTAACCCCCTTCATGCCATTCCATGTGTTCATAGATTGACATGTTATGGGAGGTTATGGGCCCTCCGTGATTATTGCAGGGTTTACTAGGGCACCGGCCGGAGTTCATGGGATGTGTCCATTAAGGGGGAGTGTTGTGAGATCCCTATGGTGGACATGATAATGGACACATCTGTACGCTGGACTCCGGGGGAGTTCTGGCCCTCCACCTATAGGTGTTCGCTATAGGTGTTCGCAGCTTGTCCACGATGCGATGCGATGGGTTCATATGCACAATATGTTCCTATCGGGTACCGACTTTTGGCGGTACATATACACACTGTGTGATTCGATACAAAGTTGTCGCTAGGCCATAGCTCTCCATTTCCTTCGTCCCGACACCATGCCTAAGGTTGGTTGTCACAGTGACTGTCCTTTTGTGTGATTGTGACCGTAACTACGTGTGAGTGAGTTACCTTCCATATTGAACGTGTACGTACGGTTCAACATGAACTCGCATGCGTAAGTTGGTTCGCGTTTCACCACACAACTGATTCATGTACCCTCGAGTTTTCATCCACACCGGACCGTAGTCGAAGGCACTAAAACGAGGTACAAAGAAGAGTTTCTTCGGTACAAAGGTGTCACAGTGAAGGCAAATCTGACCGAAACTTATTGACGACCGAAAAGCTTGCCACTGATCCACGAAGGCAGAATGTAGCACTAGTACTTTGGCGGAGTAGGTTTAACATTGCTAGAAACTCAAGGCGTAAAAGTTAACCCATCCATCACAATCTAAGCCATGATAGCGTAAAATCCATCGGGTTAAACAATGAACTATTAAAGTACAAATTGTTCGACCTTAGCAGGCGTGCGAAGGTTAATGGTCACGTAAGGCACGGGTACATACTACATAAGCAACGCACACGTAGACATGCTGCGTTTTGCAGTCGGGCAACGGTACGCGAACAACTAAATCACTCGATATGGTTAATAAGTCGTCGCTTGTAAGGGTTAGGCCGGTCCCTTTGAACATTTCGCGAACGGCAGCGTCGACATATTTCTCGTTAGGTATGACAATACCGGCAGGAAACCGGCTATGGCTTCAAAACAATTTTGATGGCACTAGCATTGGGACTTCCGCGACAGGCAAAACAATCACCACGAAGTTAAGTAGACCAATTGATACCATGATAAACGAGCATAAGCGAACAAACGTAGCCGAAGCAAAAGGGGAGAGGCATAAACTCAGAAAGGGGAGTGCACCCGTGATGGGTCGGACCAGGGGTGACAGACATTAAGATGTGGGCGTCTCCGTCCGGGATGGCGAGTATGGGGCGTCCTTAAATGAAGATAGGAGACACAACGCGTGTTGTCATGAAAGAAGTTCGAGTCCAACCGACTCGGATTATCGGCTAACCTTTTTAACGTCCATCAGCTCAAGAAGCTTGAGGGGCGCAGCGGGGGGAAAATATGCGACGGGTCTTGGGTAAGGAGTAGTGGGGTCTTGCTCGTAGGTGGTCCACGCGTTGTCCACTGCGTCATGGAGAGCGGGTCACGAGTCGGGAAAAGGGGTAGGTTCTTGGTACCACATGTCGCATAGCAGAGAGGTCAAGCGAGACCGCGCTTGTTGATTAGTGAGTCCACAGAATTGTGGGCTCGAGAGCCACACTCTGTGCGACTCAGTCGCGTCACTTGAAAAAGGAGGGGGGGAAAGTTATCCGGCAAGGACGCCCGGAGCGGTCGAGTAAGTGGTGCGACGGAGGTTGAATTGGCGGCTCGGCGTGGGAGCGGAAAACTGTGAGAGCAACGTAAATATCGGAGAACATTACCTCCCGGTTACATTAGGCTCTCCCCTGCTCATTGGGGCGCAAAGAGGTGGTTCGGGCGGTGGCGGGCAACCCTCTCGCGCAGATGCGGACGTCGCTGTGACGTACGTGGATGTTGTAGGTCTTTACGAGTTCGAAAATAGTATTCGACGAAATATTATTCTCGAGGGTCCGTGATAGTGGAGTAGCTTCCACCATGTTTTGTAAATGAATCACGACTAGATATTGAGCAGTAAAAGTCGATGCCTCTCCAACGACTAAGCGGTGTGGAGGGTGAGCCAAGGGTTGCGGTAAGTGAGAGTAAAGGAGGCCGTTGTCGACAGGCAGAGAAGGTGTTTGCCGGGGGCCTTGTTGGGTATCCGCCGGTACTAAAACTTCCAACAAGGTCTCAGCTTGAGCCAAAATTTGGACATTAATTGTTTCCGGGTTAAATGCAGAGCTAGGCGAGAGGGGAGGGCTATTGGAGCACCGAGCTGGTAAACCCATTGTGTTGTGTTTTAGTGTGTTGTGTTGAGGTGAGCGGGGAGCCGGAATCTGGACCGGGAGGACCGAGAACGCGTCGGAGTGAGCCGATACTACGCGGATAAAGGTCGAGTGAGCTCGACCTGGAAGAGGAAAAGACTGGGGAGCGGTTAGAGACGGGTAGGAGCTAGAGGGGTGGTCAAGGGGTGGCGACGAGAGGCGAGAAGGCTGTGAGGGGGGTGCCATCGCGTCGGTTGAGACGGCGGTGACAGCCCTCATAGGGCTTGTGCGTGTAGAAAATCCGCGGACAGGTTGAATTTCCCGCGAAAATCAGTACTTTACTAACATTTTTTTCGGTTTGTGATACCGGTTGTTAAGAAGGAAGTACGGGTACCCTAGCTTCATATGGTCTCGCATGCTCTTTGCGTCTTGCGCGTGAGATTCTGAACCTTGGTAGATTACATGAGTAGACACTAAGGGTGTCGCTCCTAAGCTTGAGTGTCAAGTGTTGTGCTGTCCATATCGGTAAGACACGCGACGTGCCAAACTATAAAGTTGCTTGCTCGTCATGAAGTCATGGCCAACCGAGCACTAGATCAACAATACAAAAATCACGTAACACATCACAAGTGCGTTGGAAGGCGCCCGCCGGCGGCGCAGCGGCGGCGGCCCCGGATGGCGGTGGCTGCGCTCACATCCCCGTCGTCACTCACACCCACCTCCTCGTGGTGGCCGATAGTAACCATATGGCCGTACTGTGCTTGGCACGGTTGGGGGCTAGGTGAGGAGAGTCATGCACTTGTGATCCGCGCGATCATCAATTGTCGGGAAGCCATGTAGGGAGGCATCTTCAAGTAATTTATGTACGCTACCAACACCAAGATCTCCCGCTCGGGCCGCCCGATATACTTTTTCGCGACTGGGTCCTCTTCCATACTCTTTTAAAATAAGGAGGCGGGGGAGGTCTCTGAGATATATGTTTGGCGAAGAGGGTACGGACAGTCCAACGGTGGGACGCGGGTGTTAGAGATGGCGGCTTTCAGCGGGGAGGCAGCGCCATAGGCCATGGTATTGCGCTCGCTCGACGTTGACCATCGCTCCTAAAGACGAGCTGATCCAAGAAGGGGAAACTCGACACAAAAAACGAGGGCAGCCGCGGCGAAAGGAGCGGCAAGGTCTGACGGCGACGATCCTTAAGATCGACCGCCGCCGGAAAACCATGTTATTGCAAGGACGAACAGAAGCCATGTCGATTTAAACGACCGTGATTGAGCGAGTGTCGAGAAAGGAAAAACAGCGTTAAGATCAAGTGCTCCGAAACTAGTGTGGCACTTTGCCTCTCTAGCAAACTAGTAACACAATCGAAATGCAGGTGGGAGTGGAAATCAAAGAGTACTCGAAGCTGTCTACTATTAGAGTTAAATATTATGGAATAGAAAAGGCAAATCGTTATGAGCTTTGTCATCGCCATCAAATGTTCTATACTTAAATAGTTATCGTCTAGCTAGCTCCCACTGTGTCTGGCATGCTCCTCGTAGCCTTACTTAGTGTTCTCGTAACGACTTACATGAGACGGGCGACGTAGTATATCTGTCTCGGGAAACTATACCAAAGCATGTGCAAGTACGTGTGCGTACGGTACATACCGGGAGGCACTTGTACGCACAATGCAGCGAACGACATTGTCCTCGACCTATAGCAGTAGCGACGTAACCACTAATGCGTCCTTCCTTGGAAAAGTACATATCTGAAAGCAACGAGGAAATGTAGAACGCCATGTATTGTTCTTTTATATGGCAGGATTGGTCACAATTCAATATGGGAATGATTAGTGTCCACGAAGGCGATCTGCCTCGGCGTGTGTTGGTAGTGCCAGGTATGCTTTGGGCAGACCCAACTACCCGTTTTTCGCACACGTCTTGACTAGTAGGAATATCCACTGCTCGTAATAAATTGATTATAATGTACTAGTAGGAATATCAGCATATCATAGGCTTCTAATGTAAAAGATGCTACCGTAGAAGTAGAAGATGGAGCTAATAGAGTACATGCAACCGTACATACATACGAACTTGCGCATGTCGAACCATATCAATTTCATCATACTGTTTATTGGCCTCCGGAGAATGAAGTAAAAGTATGTTTTTACAAGAAAAGGCAGTGGAAGCCACCAAGCAAAAAGGAGGAAGGAGGAAAAAACACCACATGCATGAGCCCGAGGAACAGGACGGCATGCCACAACATCAGCACTGCCCTTCTGCAAAGCGTCGCGAAGATAGGAACCCAATGTACCATATAACGAGCAGCAGAAAGACGTTGCCATAATTCTCGCCGCAGAATGAAGTACAACTTACAGTATGCATGAAATCGTTTCACTTATATCTTCCAGGCTATCCACAATAAGGCGCATCCATTCGAGTTGGAAAGTTAGGTTACGCACATGCAAGGTAGTTTCGTACTCGTACACGTTTGGTGGGTGCAAGAATGATATCACGGTCTATGCACCGTTCTCACTTGTTTACATTTCAGTGGCCACTCACCATTTCATTATTTTTTTGTTTGACATGCTCGTCGCCGACTTATCATTTTGACACACTCCTATTCCGCCGCCAAGTTCCGCCTATGAGCTGTGCAACAGCCCCGAAGCAGAATAACATAATAATATTCTTCCACAAACAAGCAATGTCTGAATAACGGCATCCCAGCAGTCTCTCATTCCGAGTCAATCCGTCGGACGGCCCAAAGAGTATTGAAAGGTAACGATTTATGGCTGTTTACATTCACTCGCAATCTATGCGGGCGTGTGGCTCATTGTACGGCACTACCCTCTCATAATAAATACAGCATAAGCTTGGTGTCGTTTGACAGCTAGCAATACCATACGTGCCAGCATCTATCATTCTGGCCACCAGACTCCCCAACCAAGATTTTTTCCCTCTGCACAGCAACCGTTAGTTCGAAACTTGGACGCTGTCATCCCGACTTGATCTAAATCGTCAGCAGCGACAATCCTTATTCAAAGCAAGGCGAGTACACGCAACAAGGACGTGCCTGCTTGCTGTTTTATTTGCCCCTTGCTAGGACCAAACATCATATGGTACTATACCTATCAAGCACCGATCTCAGGCAATGGACTACTGTTTCTCTGTGTCACTCCGCACGAGAACTTTCGCGCGACTATATCATTCATATTCTGTCATATTTTCGGCTACTGCGTGGTGGTGGCGGTGGATATTATCGTAGGTGCCACCTAGATATGACCATCTTCTACTGTGGTGGTTACTGTGTCGTTATATGAGCTACTGATGCTATATGCTGCGGTGGCTGCTGGTGAATCCCGGTAGTGCGCGTTTGGTGGTGGCGCTGGGATGAAAACCAGTACGACATACTTCAAGCAACATTTCAACTTGCACTTCTAGCAGTAGCTGCATTCTTACTTCGATGATGCACGAACAGGACTAGTTGTTTTCTGCTTTATGTAGGTTTTCGCTTTATCTATCATCTTTGCTCGTTCACCACGCTCGCGCGCACGACTGATATCATTTTATTACGTGACGATCAACCCGCCTGATCATCGAGGACGACGACACCCTGCTCGAAAAAGAAAAACTGAACTAACCTCATAGCTACCCGTTGATGATGATACTACACAGAGTATTGATTGATCCAATAAGTGAAGAAATACGATATCGTCTTGATCGCTACTACCAAATATCATTTACTCATTTATGTTATAGTGCAACGGCCTGCTGCCAGTTTGTCGTTGCGTGCGCGTGTATATACCGCGCCGCCGTTGACATCAGTGGTAGCATGTAGGCCATCAGCAGGCACCAGTAGCCCATCCCCACACGGTTATAGTTCCACATATCGGTTCAATCATTTGGTATTTTTGGCTTATGGAGTACTTCTGAAGCGACGTGGTCTGCTGCCGCACTACTACAGCAGCAGCAGCCGGCGGCTGCACCCCTACGTACGTAGCACACATATATCCCATCACCTGCACCTATATGTAGCCTCGCCCTATGATATGCGGGGCTGCATATGCTACGTTACAAGAAATAGCAGCAGTCAGCCTCTCGATATCCTGCATACTATGCCGCGCTACTATATACTGATGGCGGTCGGGGTGATGGATAGATGGGGCGGGCGTTATTTATTGCTCAAGCAACTTTATTGCCTTATACGTCTATTCATTACTTTTCTGTAGGCCTTCACCGCGCGTGCACAACTACGTATGTGTATCGAACTACTTAGTCGCTACGGGTAATATAATTCGGGTTTTATTTGTGTATATATTTGTAGCGACGAACTATATCGGGAGCAATTCGTCCAGAACCTGTCGGGGCCACTGCTGCTGCATATATGTGCCGCCGGTGAAGCAAGTTCTGCTTGTGGTTCTACTATTCAGAGGCGGCTGAATATTTGCACTAGAATTGCCTGTATATTCATCAATTCTTATTGGTGACCTATGAATAATTAACATAGATAGACGTATAATTCGTCCTTCCAGTGACAACAAGAGCGCTAAATAATAGATATACCGCATAAAACAAGCTGCTGCTGTGTTAATTTTGACTAATATTTACTTCTGACACTTCGCAATTGCCCGACGCATGTATGGAACTGTTGTAAAGTATATATCACCTCGGATGACGCTGATTAGTTAGTCTTTTCTCTGAGCGCGTATAGCGCTGGCTACGGGCAGGTGACGACGCTCGTTTCAGGTAACAATTCCAGAGGCAGGTGTACGGCAAACGGTTATCGTCGTTGGACTTCCGGCTTTGTCTGATTGAACAGCAAGTTTAATATCAGAGAGAAAACAAGGAGTATGTATGAATCGAGTAGATAGCTATGATAAAATGACAAGCAGTATTGACAGCGTGCGTCATTGTGTGAGCTGAAATACAAGTCAACATACGGTTGTTGCTTGCCAGGAGCAAGGGCGCGGCGCGGGGGTCTTATTGGGAGAACGGTGAAACAGGCTGCTCTTGGATCCTTGGCGCGCAGGATGGCACTATGTAGAAATGTTCTGCAAAGTCTTGAGAGAGGGCTTCAAGAGGTAAGCGCGGCTGGACGCTTGAAAAAAACGAAGGGAGGGCAAACTCCTTATTAAATTTTCGCCACTCAACTAAACATCTTTTGACTAATGCTATTCCCACATTTATTTTCATGAACATCGACTGAGCACATAAACAACAAACACAAGTGTTTAACGGGAAAGTTATTGGAAGTTACGAGAACACTTTCTGGTCTATTTAGCGCTATTCGGAAGAGAAGAAGGACTCACATATTAATGTGTGCTGACACTTCAGATAACAAGCTCGGAACTGGTGCATACCACGCCTAGTGCAATATCCCAAATGCTCGCAGTACTTGAGCCAGTCAGGACCCAAGAGCTCGGGGAGTCTCTACAAAATGACTCCACTCGTGAGCTTCAGAGTGCTTTGATGCGCATGCCGTTAGTAGAGCAATTTGCGAAGGCTTTGGATGCTGTGTGCCGACTTCGTGAGTGTATCTGCAAGGAAGATATCAGCATCGAATGCGATGAAGAAGGAAAGGCATGTGCCTCATTATCGAAACAAAGTTGGTCTACATACTCTGGCAATCATCGCGGCTGCCCTACAGCTCCTCGAACTGGGGGTCTTGGATCCTTTCGAAGTGTGCAAGCGCCTGCGTGTGGGCTTGTGCAGGAACACTTACTTCTGAAAGGTGCAGATGTGCTGAAGCTCATTCTGAATGCAGTTCTTGATGTATGTGATCACGTCGGATCAAAAGGTGAGATGCAGACATGTGTATGCAGTTGTGGAACAACAATCAAAGTAAACGTGTTATGACGGTGGCGCATATAGGTGTTACTATGTCTATGTTTTGACAATGTCGATTTGGGTATCTTATGCACGAAACAAATAAGCTAAAATATGTGACGGTATGCAAGCCCATAGTGAAAGGCGTGGTTCGTGAAGTGCTGACGTGCAGCTTACTGCCTGACGCTGGCTTTGCTTGGTTATTACTCATTTGTTGTGGAGATAATCATTAACACAGTGCAAGCAAGTTGTGTGACAATTGTATCCACTCTTGGAAATTTGCTTCAATTTCTGGGACAGCGCGGGAGCTGTACGGAAGGCATTTTTTGGGTTGCCTCATGAAAGTCCTAGCACTCGCGACAACCCCTATGGAAGATTTCCGACAAATTGCTCAGACTCTCATGGTCCTCGTCCAGCTCTGTCCTGTAAATCAACGCGCAATGGACGAACATCTCAAACTTCAGGTATAGCACGGCCCCTTTACGTCCGCGCTCGTTTTCATGCACCTGTACAATGAGGACGTCACACAAGTTTGCCCTTCGCGAATTTGAACCGCCCAGCCTTTGAAGTGATAGGTTCAAACACTTAGTGAGCTCTGAATCAAGGCTCCCATATATGCAGTAACGCAGTGAGTATGCAAATGCAGGCTCATTTTTGGGAGCGACTGGTGGACTGCGGTGACATGATCGCCCAGTTGGATCTTTTGGTAAGGATTGCTCGAAATTAAATTTTACGTTTCGTCTCGAATGAGGGTATTGCAGCTCACAAGATATAGTCGACGTTTCTAGGGATCTGTGCGCATTCGTCAATTGTAGTCCAACGATCGTGGTTGTTGCTGTTGTAATTGTGGGTAGGCTAGTCAATTTCTTGTGCCACAGCTGACGTTTGGCAAACTTGATGCGTGAAGGAGATTCTGTATCGGTGCGGAAGGTACCAGCTTCAGCAGTTCGGGAGTGTGACTATCATGGATCACTCCGGTTTGGATGCGACAGTGCGCTCCCAGTACGACACACTGGTCTCTGACAGGGACAGAGTTGTCCAAGGCTCGGCAGGCCATCTTGCACAAGGGCTCCACAGGCTGGCAGAGGCCTTAAATGTAGCTGCAGGCGAGGCGGCGACAGTCCACACATTTTCGCCGGTGCAAACTGATGTAAGTGAGCTTAGCCACCCAGACGCCACGGAGGAGCAGCTGGGCGCGTTGAAGTTTTACGAGTCCCTGACAATAAACAGAAAAACTATTCTTTACACCTTTTTCATCAAGACGGGCGGCGACTTCACGTGTGTAGAGATCGATGTTGCGCGTTCGAATGTGGAAAGCATGCATATGGACAATGCGGTGGTGCATGTCAGCTCCGGGAGCAGTGAACAGGGCGCCCTGCAGCCCGCGCAGAAGCTGGACATCAAACTTCGACAGCAGCCACAGCGCAGCATGTCAGAGACGTGCAGCAACCGCACCGAGTGCGCGTTGGGAGCCAGTGGACACATTATGCTGTGGTTTTCTCCGCTGGATGCCAAGGACATAAGGCTGCTGCTCCCAGACATTATCTGCAAAAAGACGCCTAGAATGTCCATCGCTACTATCGATCATCTAGTGGGTGCTCTGAGGTCACAGGGCGGTGCAGGAGCTCGCGCTGTGACAGCTGCAGCTGCGATAGCGGCTACTGGGGATCAGGCAGTCGCAGATGCCTCAGGAGGCTCGGCACAGGTTCCAGGCGGGGCTAAGGGTGCCTTGCCAGGTACCGCTGCCCGGGCGACGGGTACCACCACTGCTCCCCACACAGGTGTGATGAACGCACGGGAGCAGATATCGAACAGCCCATCGTGCGTCCCTGACTCACAGGTTGACGTTCAAGGCTCGTCGGCGAGACTGCAGGGGGTGACACCAGCAGGGGTTCCAGCTGCGGTGTCTCCAATTGTCAGCGCGCAGCAAAGGGAGGGGCCTCCCAACAGCGTATCACGCCCTCAGTCACAGACAGGCAGCGAAAAATCGTCCCAGAATATGGAGAAAAGCCAGGAAGACTCAGATACACCTGCTCGGGACAATCCATCAAAAGGAGAGCTACTGCAAACCTCTTTGCCCATTTCAGATGAAATCGTGTGTGCGCAGAGACAACAGTCCGTCAGCGATAAACTTGATGCACAGGGTCCCCAGACTGCGGATGATGACAGCCACGGAGCACAGCGTAAGCAAAAATCGCCAGAAGGAGATATGAATAGTCAGCACCACGCGCCGCCTGGTGTCACACAGCCAGAAGATCAGCAGCGCAACGCGGGTGGTGCTGAGAGAGCTGATATAGGTGGATCTGCAGACAAGAAGGATGACCAAAAGCACACAAGAGCACAGCGCAGGGCTGACATGCATGTTCATCGGCCATTGACACGAGCTCTGGAGAGGAGACTTCGCCAGTCCGTCGCACAGCGCAACTCGCCCATTCCCACAAAATCCCTAGAGGTGGGTAGAGCTGGCAGCTCTTGCCTCCGCCAACTTGTATGAGACTGTGTCAACTTTGCGATGCAGCTTGGAACGCTAGTAGCAGTATTTATTGGGGTAAACCCTTCATTTTGTTCTATTTTTTTGAGTAGGAACAGGACGCATCCAGCCAGTCTGATACCACAGACAACGGAGCCGTTCCTACGCCAGCAACTGGACATGGATATTCATTTCAGTGCGTCCAAGAGGAAGACAGCTCTGAGAAAATCGAAACCTTCAGCTCAAAGGTAAAGAATTAGCGCAGCTATGTTGCATTACCACTGTTTGTGAAGGTGCAAAGTGATTGATTTAATGCTTCAAGCCACGATCCTCTGGTATGGACTTGCTCATGTGCTTATGGGCACTTGCTCCTACCAGAATCCCACGGGCACATCTCCTGGATCGGACGGCCCACATGCAGCTGGACCAACTACACCAGCCCGGAGGAAAGGAGTGCTTAGTAAGCTCATCCCAGGTGCATTCTCACTCCTACGCCTATGAAACTGTGTCTTGAACTCTATATGTATGAGTGCTTAGTGTTTTTGACTGCGTGGCCTGTGAAAGAATCTGGCAGGGTAGGGTGCCGCGTGAGTAATAAGCTTATACTCTGTGCTTTCTGATCCCCGACATTAATTGGTAGACGGACGTAAGGGTGCTGCAAGCACTGAGCAGCGCGATGTTTCTGCCACTCCCAAAGATTCCACAGCGCAGCGCCCTCTTCTTGGCACCGGAAAGGTGGAAGACACGGCTATGCATGATGCGCACAAAAGGGTGGTGACAAGACGTGGGTATCCCCAAAACTTCGTGCGTGTGTGCATGTATTAATTGCCGTGGAAGGCGTGATAGAGCTGTAACAACAAGGATGGCACAGTCAAGGCGTATGTGTTGAGACTTTTATACGATAGTGGTTTGACACGAGTTGCTGGTGGTAAGGTCAAGCAATGGATTCGTGGGATCTGACGTTCGCAGGTAAGCGACCTACGAAGGGACGGGCAACTGGAAACAAATTTTTGAAGAGAGCTACTGTTCCAAAAACTCACACTCCTGAAAATGTGAAGGACGCCGAGACAGCAGAGGTCGCCAGCCTGGCGACAGCAAGCAACCAAGACTTCATGACAACAAGGGAGCGTCGAGAGGCAGCTACGCGCCGAAAAACATCAGCACAGCCGGGCAGGCGTCGCTTAGCTTTGCAAGAAGCGCCAGGTCCGTGGCCATGGCTACAAAACGTGTGAACTTTATCATGAAAATCCACACAATTGCTTAAAAATATGCCGTGCATGTATGCTGCAGAACCATACTTGCAGTGAAAACATTCTTTGAAACTGAAAATCGAAGGTATGTCTTTCATTTCAAGTGTTACATTACGAAAAACTAATTGCGTCGCATGAGATTATTTATATTTGCATCATGTCAGAATTGAGCGACGAGGAAGGGAAGCAGGGCCCGTCGGATGTTGACGTAGAGGCAGCACCGTTCGAGGTATGTATGTGGTATATTTTCTATTCAGACTCGCTTAGAAGCCGTGCGCTGATTTCTACTCGCCTGAATGTCATCACTCGGCATATTGTCCCACTCCCGATGTCTCCTATGTGACTGCTTTATACTCTGCAGGCGCCGGTATCCTCTTCACCTCCTCCGCAACTGCGGGCGAGCATCCATAGGGGCTCCGGGAAAGTTGAAGGTACATCATTCGGGGTAGCACAAGGCAATGTCCGGCCTGCGTCCTATGAAGAGAAGGTGCCCACAGGGACCGCCGATATTCACAGTGTTGACGCGCCACACAGCAAAGATCAAGATAGCAGCGATGACGATCTGGCGGGTCTAGAGCAGCAGGAGGCTGTTTTCCAGGACCTGTTGTCGCAGTTGCATGGCCCGCGGGGGAAGTTGGACAGTGACATCAGCGGTGGGCGGGACAAGTTGCAACAACGTAGCAGGAAAAGACAGGACTCGCCAACTCGCGTCCCTTGGCAGAGGTTGTTCAAGCTGGAAGTAACAGGGAGCCCCAGTCCCGTGTTGTCGACGCCTGGTATAAGATGCCGCCCCTATTGAAATCGCCATTTGTATGAATGCATTTGAATTTCCTGTTATGTTATGACTATGTATACGCTCAGTGCGCGATTCTTTGTGGGTGTTAGGTGCCAAGCAAGAAGATACGAAGCAGAATGCTAATCAGCAAGCATATTTTCCGATGTCGCAAAAAAATGGGAGGTGCGTGAGGTCCACACCCCAAGATCAAAAGACAGCTGACGATGCTATAGGATGTTTAGATAATTTTCTTACGAATCAGGCAACATGCATAATCTCATGTCACGATGTTATGAATTGTGCGACTCTTGCTCATCGTTTCGCACAGATGAAAGACTTGCAGGGTTCAGAGATTATAGCGATAAGAGTCGTAGAATGATACTTCTTTCGTAAAAAATGTTGAAAGCAATCCAATATATAGACAGTCAAACGTCCCGCCTTCACGGTCGAATTCGTTGCGGAGAGTATCAGACATCTCGTTGGGCCAAGACAGGTAGTGTGGCTTGCAAAGAACTGCAAATATGATACGAAGCGTATCGGCACAGCGCAGATATCGGAGGCATCAAGATGTTCATTGGTTAAGCGACTGTGCGTGTAGTTACGTCGTGAGCTGGCTGGCCTGTCATCTGCTTTGTGGTCCTTTCGTTTGTATACGGCACGATTGGCAACCCTGAACCCTGCAGCCTACCGGGACAGTACTTTGCTTTGGCACGCTAATTTTACAGCACATCGGAGTCAGAATGATTCTCTGAATGAGTGGTATAGGGGTTCATTGCTCCATTAATTGATAACCCGGCCGGTTCATTGACTATAGGGCTGTCAGAAGGTCTGTTGACATTCGCAAGACTATCCATTAATGGCATTTCATGTGCTGCAACACTCAGATTCGAAGATGAGGGGGAGGTGGAGTTAATGAAAAAGGCGATTGTGCAGCTGCTGGACCAAAGAAAGCTGAGGGTAGACTCAAAAAAACAGCTCATCGCCGATGTATGTTCCCTTTGCGTTGGAAACTTGTCAACAGCATTTCATCGCACCATTTGACGCCTTCTCGTAATTTTCGCCATCAGCCCTCAGACATGACATTTCCTTGATTGCGCAGGGGCTCGAAAAGGGTATGGCCAGTCTGTTCACTGAAGCAGAAGAGCAGGTAAGCAGGCGCCCCTCTGGCATCCAGTGCTGTCGGTGGTCATGCCCTTTGCTCCGATTGGTGTTTTCGAACTTAACACATCATATTGCACGAGAGCGAAAGCAGTGCTGATATTGTATTTTGTCAACGGGCATTCGCGACCCAAGATCAAGGCAAACCAGCATGCTGTGGACTCAAAAGTAAAGAAGGAGTATGGGTCTATTCATGAGCGGTACGCCTACAGTGAATCTTGCCATGAAATGAAACCTGTGCGGTATGCAAGTCGCAAGTGCTTCCTTTGCAATGTGACGAGCCGAAGGAACTGCCTGGATATAATGGCAGGCTGCAGTCAATCGACCAGGACATGGTGAAGGCGAAAGAAAAATTTGAAGCCACAATGCAGAGCATGTGGGAGCAGTACCAGCAGACCTACCAACGGTAAGGATGGTCACTTACATTCCCTAGAACCTGTTTGGCACGCATGGCTAATATTCCAGAAAGTAGCGGGACAATCTCGATAGCTCAATAAGCAACGGTTGGAAAGGCTGCAGCGTAGGGGTGCTCATATCTCGTCGGTAAGCATGTGCTGATTATATTCACGCAGGTTGCCAAAGCTGAAGCGGAAGGCCGAGATGTTCATTGAAGAGCATCATAAATTCGCCAAGCACACAATGCACTCGGCGGAGCAAAGAGCGGCGGAGCTGCTATCGCAAGGGGAGAAAGAAATGCAGACAGTGCTGGCTAGGAATGATGTGTCTGCCGATCTTTGCCACCTGATCACGTCATATGAGGCCGACACGGCGAGTATCTAGAGATCTCGCTTTAGAGGGAGACAAGTGCGTGTCGAAAAACGAAGAACGAGTCGAAACTGGCACGTAAGGTAGCTACCTAGAACGAGCAGTAAGTTTTCAACGAAATCCTTGCTGAATGATTGTTTACACAAAAATACCAGTCGCTTGTATCAATAACGGAACAAGTGCAGTTCATACACAGCCAATCCTAAGCAATGAACCGCGGCAAATGGGCCGATGTTCTGATGGTACAGGCCCCCACGGTTTGTTGTCGCAGAATGACAAGATACATATCGCCTTCAACAGTGTTAATACTGAATAGTTGTTGCGAGAAAAAGTGTCCAGGCGTTTTCGAATATTAACAAATAACCGCACATGTGCATGAGGACAGCAAAGCATAGAACGGATTCCATTGGACCCGTTGCCAAGGTACGCAGAATCTTTATAAGAATTTACCAGTCGCACCACACCTTAGAACTTCAAATCATGGTCTCCTCAATTTGCGTTTGCTTGTTGACAAATGTACACTCTTCACATAAAGTCCGTTACTAGCGGCACGTATTTAATTACCCGCCACGCACTGCCACGATGGCCATGCAACTCGACTGGGGGGTAGAATAATGATTTTCGAAAAGCATACCACGGCGCGTTATTCACTGGACGTGAGCACCTTTACCGCCACGCCCCAATTATTGTGTGCACCCACGTTGGATTTTCGGCCCATATTTTGCGGGCCGAAATCCGTGCATGTGCAGGTTGTGCACGCCTCTACGCGTGGCTCGGTACACGTAGGGTCGCGACAAGCCGGGACACTACTCGACACTGGGTTCTCAGCATGTTTGCACAATTGCACTAGTATCCGCCGACTGTGTTGCGCCCGGCCGTCTACAAGGCGGCGACACCGAGAATGGCATGTCGTGTTGCCAAGTGCCCGAAAATACAGCCAAGGAGCACGGGCTAGGGACCTGTTGGGCTTGAGGGGCGGTTGACTTGGAGTGTAAGCACCCTGGCGCGCGGGTCGTTGGCCTTAAAAAATTGCGCATCGCCGGGCGTGAAAAATGGCGGGGAGCTTTCAAAGTACCCTAGCACGGGCCTTTATCTGGCCGGCGGCAAAGGGCACGGCACCATGCCATCATGGGGCATGAAATGGGCAACGCCGTGAATAGAAGAAATATAGAGCGCTAATTGAGCGTATTAGCGGAGCGGGTATGCGGGTACCACCTATCTAGGGGTTGCTAGCCCCGCGCGAATGTGGCAGATTTTGAAACCCTAAAAGCTTTAGTTGGCTGTACGAGGGCTTGGATGACATCGGACGGCGGATTTGACGCGAAAACTGGCATGTAGGCGCAAATTAAGTTGAAAAGTAATATTTCCTTGGGGGAAGGGCTTCCACTTGCAACTTAGTTTGCTCGAATCGGACACCGTACGGCGAAGTTAGGCTTTTTTAAGCCTCCCAAGCTGTGGTTCTCCGGCCCCGATCCCACCCACGTCAAGCATCTTAACGGCACATGCCATCACACCCACGTGCTCCCATGCTTGCGGACAACATGCTGGGATGAAAAATCCGCATGTTGTGTCGCCCATTTCGGGATTTTTCACGAGCCAAAGTGTGGAAAATCCGAATTCCGGGGCGCCCGAATCAGGGTATACCCCGAAATCGGGGTTGGGCCGCAAACCCTAATACGTCATATCGTAGCCGTGATAGGCCCTGTTTGTGCCCCGCTTCCTCCTTAGCTTCACCGTCAACACAAGTTTCGGCCCGCCTTTTCAACGAGCTTAAGTACAGTTAAACCCTATAAACCCTACATGGTAAACACCCGCCCTACGCGAAAGGCCCTATTTCACTAGGAACGGACTTTATGGGAAGAGTGTATTGCAAATCACATGCTCAGTGCGAAGGGAAAAGGACAAAATAATTTCATAATAGCGCGAAATGCCGGCACTTTGAACAAAGCCAATTGAATCCGGCTCGGTACGCAGAGTACCATCATTCGCATGTGTTACGCCACTTAATATGCACACGCGGGCGATACATCTCACATTGGTCAGTTCGACAAATAAACAATGTGAAGCAGTCGAGTTATCATAAATGTGAAAGTTGGCATGAGACGGACGCTATAATGAAAAGCAAGCAAATTCACAATATCTAGTTTAAAAAAAAACGTGGAGCCATGCTAGACTAAACATATTACTTGACACCATGATCTCAAAACATCACATCCGCGGTTCAGACACGTATATTCCCAAAATGGCATGTCATGCACTGCTATACCGGGTGCCTAACGACGAGGTAGTAATGGGTATTAGGGTATTGTAGCCTACCATACAATTGCCTCCACCGTGCGAATAAGCATGGCATGGTAACCATCGCCCGCCACGGGGAGGTGGGGGTGAGGGCCAACGAGCGCACCCCCCTCCGGGGCCGCCCCCGATGAGGAGGACACCATTTGGAAATGGGGGGCAAGGGGGCTAGGAGAGGTGATGCGACAAGATTATGGCATTTAGATGTAGCCCCGCTGCTCGAGCCCATCTACAGATGGGCCGCCATCATTCATGCTTACACCATTGGCGACTGAGGCGTTAGATTCAACTCCGAGAACACTGTCGACCACAGTTTGGACTAGAACATAATCGAGACGTCGTTAGAATAAGAGGTAATGATACAATCGCAGACCTTTAAAGAACAAATGTTTGATTGACTATAAGTTGGTAGACTATGCCCTTGACCCTCTAACGCGCAATTCGAAATGAAAATGATTTACAACATAAACCGCTATTGCGTTGTCCGGCTGCTGTTTTTCACCAAAAAAAGATAAAAAAAAAAGACAAGAGGGCCTTCTTGTATATGCCATTTAGGACTTAGTACACAAAATCTATGGCGGCATCCCTAATCCTAGATACTCCTAGGGACTAAGTCGGTAAAATCGTACGAACATGGGAGTGTAATCAAATTCTGTTATGGCTAGAAGATGAGAGACATTGCATTACATATTGCTCAGCGAAACAATCCCGTTGTAAAATCCACAGAATCTCACTTCACCGCGGAAAAAGAAACATCTTACAATTAGTTCTTTCGCTAACTCCGATCGCCTTGCTAAGGGATAGCTTGGTAGCCCCCCTCTCTTCCCTCACCCACTATCGGCACATCCTTACGGATAGAACGGTTAAGGCAGTCATATACGTCCCGCCGTTGGCATTTCCAGCCGGGGCTCGTGTCGAGGCGCGGGTGATTATCCGAGTGGCCCCCTTGACAAGTGGGCAATTGCTGGGGGTTGCGTTGTGGAGGATCGACGGGGTATATTATCAATCATGGAGACGTTCGCCGCGGTAGATTCTTGTGGGGGGGGGGGGGGGTGCGAGGGCGCTAGGGCGTGGAGGCTGCTAGGCGGGGAGGGAGCGAGCATTGGGAGTCGAGGTCTAAGCGGAGCATTTTTCGCCGGATGAGAAGAGCATGAGGGGTCTTCGGCTAGTGGAGCAACGTATTCTTCCGCCAACGCCTGGCGGGAGGTGGGGGAGGCTGATCGGAGCGCGAGCCGTACGGAAATAATTCTATGATCGTAAACATGTGTCTCAAGTGAGTCTACCGGGGGTCCCAAGGAGCGACGTAGCCGACGTTAGGTAAAACGAACTTCTTGTCATTGTGCTTCGTCGTGTACGTCTGTTGTGAGGGTGTCCTCCACCATAGCGGTTGGGGGGTCGTTCTGCTAACTTTTTGTTCTCGGGTAGGTGTGGGGCTGATCGGCCGTGGCGTGTGTTTCGCCATCATAGGTAAGCTGTGTGGTGCTTTCCTCTTGGCATGTCTTCATGCGCTTGCGGGTAGTGGTCTGAAGGTGCAGTAGCTTGTCGATAGCTCGGGCTAGATAGGACGAGCGATCGACGTGTGTGGCGAAATTGGCCGAACCTCCGATGTGGCTCGAGCCGTGTGCGTACAGATTAACCGTGGCGAAGATGATATTGTGGCGGTTTGTACTAAGGTGGTGACGCGTGGGACGCGTGGGAAGTAGCTTGACCCCCCATCGTCTACTAGCCTCCTCTAAAATGTTGTCGGTTGTAGTGGTGGATGCCGCCTTGTTGAGCGCTATCATGGGGCGGGTGAGCTTGTTTAGCTTGAGAACTAATGGGTCGGTTTTGGGAGTTCCGGAAACTTTGCCATTACCGCCACATGAAGAGGGTGCGTGAGGGGGCGAGGAACGGCATGGCTGTTGAGGTGGCCCGCCCGATTGGATAAGTCTGCGTAGGCTGTGAGGGACGGCTGGGTTGGCGGGACGGGCGATGGGACTCCAACTACTGAGGCCCAAGTGGTGAGGGGATGCGCAGCGGGTTGGGGATCTGCTGCCGCTGGGCGGTGAGGTTGGGGTTGAGCCGGGGCTGCCTCGTTTGGTTGGGAGTTATCGTTGGCTTGGGGGTCTCGTCGGTGCAGTCCATGTGGGTGCGTTGGTCCTCGGTGGCGGCGGCAGGATCCATAGTGCGGGTTGATGAAGGCGAGTGTGTGTGTGGTATGAGGCTAGGGGAGCGCGTCCTGTCCAACAGGGTCTCCGTTGGGGCTGAAATTCCGGCAAGTAGTGTTTCCGAGGCGTGAGGCAGGTCTGGGCGAGAATGTGAGGCTGTTGGTGCAGCGAGCCGGTACTTCTGCGGCTTTGTGTGAGTGTATCCTCGAGAGATGAGCAGATGGCCGGGGGGCGGTCGAGGGGTGCCGGAGATGCTGCGGATCGAGGCGATACTTGGCGGATGAAGGTCGAGAGAGCTCGGAACGGGAGAGGAGCTATTGGAAAAGCGTTCGGAGCCTGGTACCAGTTGGAGGAGTAATGGGCGGGTGGTGATACATGGCAAGATCGCGGGTGGGGTGGGAGTGCCATCGCCCCCGTGGGAGCGGCGGTGACAGCTCGCATAGGGCTTGTATGTGCCCGCAATTCGACTTAACATTGGAAGAATGCATTATAAAGCTCCACATCAGCCCAAGGAATGATTAAGCATCAACTTCAATACATCAAAGTTCAACGCATCATTCGTCTTACTGCTGTCATTGTCATGAACGCATTGATTAATTAAGACACTGATTCATTGATGCACTGATTGAGTGGGCCACTAGTTCGTGGATGCGTCGAGTAATTGGGTCGTAAATTCATGATCGTATTAACTAAATAGACCACTAATTCATGGACGCATCGATTAAGTAGAGCATGGATTCATGGTTGCATTAATGCGGGTAATGCGGGACGAATGCATTAATCCATCTACATCGGCCTCCTCGCTCACAAACTTCTAATGAAACAATGAGCCGGATTGCCGTATGATACTTATTTCCACAGTTCGGTAGCAATACAATACTTATATAATAAACTTATAGAGCATGCAAATTCAATAATTCCAAACAGGATGCATAAATGCGACCGGTGTTTTGGAGTCATATTGGTAATTTGTTGTGCATCGATTAAATACGCCAATGATTCATGGATTCATTGATTAATCGGGGTTCTACTTCATGGATGCACCGACAAAATTGAGTAGTAATTCGCGGACGAGTTGATTAAAAGGGGCGCTAACACATATATGCATTGATTAGATATAGCAATAGTTCATGAAAGCATTGATGCGCTTGATGCGGCGGATGCATAATGCTCCCAGGAATACATCGATGTTCGGTGCGAAGGCTTAATGTGCATGCGACGAGGGATTAAACTCGTACAATGACTTACCTCACTGCTCGCCGAGTGACTCTACCTTGGAGGAAAAAAATATGTGGAGCGGATTTCCGGCAATCCACCATATGAACTAGCCGAGCAAATTGATCGTCATTCTGGGAATTGTCGACAAACAACACAGATTTCTACAATGATTGTGTTTGTTCTATCCAAGTGCGCTATTTTCGCGCCGCTGACTAGACATTGGAAATTGTCCATGGTGGAGTTTCTTGCGAGAATACAATTGTTTATTCGCGGCGAGAACAAGACGGGGCGGGTCTACATCAGCAGTTACCGCAGCTTCTCTTGGAGTGGTAGGGTCCGCGCGAGAGTTGCCGCCGAACCCTCGGCCCTCGCTGCGACACCTTTTCGCCCCTCTATCTTCCTAACATTGTCATGAAAGTGGGTTGGGACGTCAACCAATGGTTCGACGTCTATGTCCGTCGGGCTCCCGTCCTCGTCGAGAAGGCAGAGGTCCCAAACGACTATGCCGCGTTGGTCCAAGCTGATTGCATGGGGTCTTCCAAAGATTTACCTCGGAGTGGCCTAGTGCTTGCCCTAGACGAGCATAGGAGAGTCATATGACATGATGGCCATATTCTACAACACATGCGCTAGTCTATTACGGCTAGCTCACGGATCCATGCTCCAAGGATCGTTTCGATACATACAAGGGAACTCCCATTCTATGGCAGTGAGCCCCTCATACTGCATTTCGCCCGTGCGGCATAAACTCCGTACCACGTCTCGAAAATCAAATTTACTATGGCCCGATGCGCATGTGCCGCCAACCTAGAGAATTCAGGCAACTACCATGTCGATGATATTGTCAGCCTCAGTTCGGGTGTCGTTGTTATCAGATTGTCTCAAGGCCAACGAAAGTTCTTCGCGAAGGTCGTGAAGCCATTCTCAAAGAGCTTTAGGACACTTATTACATTTTTTAATGTCTCTACTGACGACGGGAGTCGTCGACCGCGGGGGAAGCCAATAGCTCGTATCTGGTCCCTCGGAAAGTTTTCTTGTTGAGCCCCATGGTGTGATGCGTCCGACGGGCCATCTATGTCCTATAGGGCTAAGGATGTACGAGTTCCGGTTGAGTTTTCATCCCCGGCGGGTAATAAGGTAAGGCTGAGCGTACCAATGCCCTTCAACAAGGAGTAGGGTAGTAAATAAATGTCTCCGAAGCCTATCCTAGGTAATCGGAAATGGTGGTTTATATTTCCTACTCTCCCGCAGGCGCCATATTGCTGTAAATCTAAGGACATTCCTTGTACCAAGCCGGTACGGGGTCCCACATATTCGTACTTCGCGTAAAAAGGATTGGTGTTTTTGTTACGTGCTTGTACTTCGTAGTGATTTCTATATACCTGAATATGTTTGTGTGGAGTGCAAGCTTACAATGGCATGTGGAAACATTGAATCTAACGTCGGAGTAAACACTAGCTGTCTTACTAATCCCTTCACTTTTCATTGCGATTCCATTTCCGAATTCTAGTTCCAATTCCAATTCCGCGCTCGGCGGATGCTTTACTACAACCGGGCAGCATGTTGGGGACCGCTTCCTAGCATGCCAAAATCGATCCCAACATTCGGATTTTCAACCGCGTTTGCACCCGATCGGTTCACAGAAATTGAAATGAAATTGACCCTCTTTACGACAAGTACCGATAAATCATCGGCTGCTGTGTCACGGTGTACTTGATACCGCAATCTAGGTTAAAGGAATAGTGTTATACGCAGGGGATCTTCTTATCCATTTCTCTCCGTTAGGGGTAACAAAATAGTATCATTAATACATGCCAAGATATACCGCAACAACTGCGTAGATTAAAATATGTCATGGTGCTATCATCACGACGCGCGGCCCGCTTCCGCCGCTTGAGGGCGCTGATGAGCCCATATGGTCAACCTGTGTTGGTCGAGTCCGTCCTACCTAACACATGGTCTGGTGCGACCCCGGTCGTGCCGGAGCAGGGGGGGGAGGCACTAGAAAAGTCCCCTCGCCCCTTTAGTCGACGGCCCCGATTCGATCCAATGGATCCACGCACACCCTCGTCCGAAATAAAAGCCGTGACCTCCTTGCCCTCACACGCAGCCATGACCGCCCTCCACAACATACTCGAGTCTATCTACGACACGCACCTCCCCAACCCCACCATCACCATCCCTCCTCCACACCTCGACACCTACTCGCCACACAAAGCATGCATATACCATCTCCCCCCCAACCCCTCACACCCATTTACCTTCCCCCTCCATGAACGCATGAAACTAACATACTCCCCCACCAGAGGAAATCTTGCTTGGAACAAGCATGACTTTGTATACACAGACCGCTCCAAAAAGGGAGGCTCCTCCCCCCTAGGAGCAGCCGCCACCCACCCCGCCTCGGACACCCGCATCAAAATTCTGTTGACCTCTACCCCTCCCTCGCACACCATCAATCGCGCTGAATTAGCTAGCATAGACATAGGCCTCCAGCTAGGCCATAACCACCTCCTTACAGTCAACGCGTGCTCCCTCCGCTTCGTACATGGCTACCTAAGCTGCCCATCCGCTACACTCCCCGGGGGGAGTAAAACCCCCGAACGCCCCTGGAGAGGTTAGATTTATGTGGTTAACGGTCTAGCCCTGACTTGAAAGTTCCATGCATGGCATAGTTGGGAGGGCCCAGAGATAGCAACCGGCACATACGGCATTTGGTGTAAACTGGCGCATACGGTACATGTTGTAAACAATTTCAATTTCATTTCAATTTCAATGCCCATCCGCTTACAGACACAACATCCACCGCGACACGCTCCTCTCTATCACACACACCCTCAAAACCCGCTGCAACGCAGGCATCCGCACACACCTCGGCAAAATTAAAGCACACAACCATTCATTAGGTAACGACCTCGCAGACACACTCGCTAACCAAGTGGCAAACGGACACCCACCCGACATAACATATACCTCGGGTTCATACGTGTCGATAGGCCACTGCACCTGGCCCTACACCCTCATTCCGTAAATCCTAGGGGAACCCATACCCTACAGATACACCAACCTCAAAACTGACGCTCACACCCACAGCACCAAACACACACACACACCCCTCTCACAAACATCCAAACACGGTGCCCTCCTCGCCCGCGCAGCGGAAGACGGCGCCGACTTCACCTTCCACAAAACACACACAACACTCACCAATATCCAATTCACCCACAAGCAAGAATTCATGTGGGGAGTCCACAACACCCGCCTCCTCACACACAACCCCACCCTGCGTTGCTCCATGTGTGGCCAATTGACTAGCAACGGCCACATGGCCGGTAACTGCCCAACCATGTCTAGCCTTAGACAGGACCGCCACAATAGCGCGCACCAACTCCTCCTCTCCCTACTGGAACGCCGCAACGGCGGACGATGGGAGACCGCCACTGCAGACTTCGGTAATAAACCCGTCAAATCATTCGCATCCCCCACACCCACCCACACCCCTCTTGACTGCCACCCCCCTCACCCCACCCACATGCCTACCCGCCTTGTTGCTGCTGACGAAGGTCTCTCGTCCGACTCCCTAACCTCGTGCCCCGCCATCCTCCCCCCTCAGATTCCCCCTGCGCTACGATCCCGGCGGATAAACCCGATTTCATCCGCCTCCTCGAACCTCGATTCGTCGGTCACACAAACGGCCGCCGCCGATACTCATCAATTAAGAAAATTCAGATAGAGGAGGGGAAGTACTGCAAAGACCACAACCTCTCCCAAACAGTCCACTTGATTCGAGCCAAATACACACCCCTCGCAAATGCCATCCGCAACCACTGGCCAGGTACCGAGGTCGACATCCTCCCCATCGCCATGAGCCGCACGGGCACACCGCGCTCATTCACCATCGCTAGTCTCACCTCTCTCCTCACCCTCCGCACCGACCCTCTTGACAAACTCATCTCCAAAGCAAGACTCGACACATCTCGCATACTCGCACAACTCCACACTCACACTGTCCAATGGCTGCACCACCTCTTACTTGTATACCGCATCAAATCCCGCACGACCTCTCGTCGCGCCCCCGCACACTGCACCTTCGCACGCCCATGATTGCACACCGTCTTCACCCTGCATCGCACCCTCCCCGGGGGGGAGTAAAACCCCCGAACACCCTTGGAGAGGTTGGATTCAAGTGGTTAACGGTCTAGCCCTGACTTGTAAGTTTCATGTATGGCATAGTTGGGAGGGCCCATAGACAGCAACCGGCGCATATGGTATTTGGTGTAAACCGGCGCATACGGTGCATGATGTAAACAATTTCAATTTCAAGAAAGGGAATCTACACCTTCCACGACGGCGGACAGCCCGCGCAAGATGCTATCCGCGAAAGCGAGAAACTTTCGGCGTTAACAAGCCAACAACTTTCCCACATGCATCCCCTTGGAGGCGGCGGTCTGTTTGGCTAAGTCTCTACAAAATCTATTTCACGGCAAGGGAACACGGCAACAGAAGGAATTCAGCGTGTGTCGGGGCGACTCCGCACCCCTGCGAGTATTTGTCGAACGTGCTCGTTTCAACGCGGCGAATGGCGGCAGCTGGAGCCGAGGAGCTAGCAACGCCGAACGAACAAGAAACCATGGCATTTAATACTAAAACAAGTTGCAAGCCTGGGACGCCATGATACTACCGTAATGGAGGACAATTACATCGACATAGAAACCGTTGTTACCATTATTTGAGAGTTGCACAAACATCGTGGGATTTAAGAGAACCTCGACGCAAACCCTGAGTGCGCCGCGGACCTGGGACTAATTTCCGCAAAGGACGTCACTAGCCAAGTGAACTGAGCGGCTTGATCCAAAGTATCTCAGCCACAACCTGCCAAGTGGTCCGCAAATGCGGCTGCCCACGCCTCATCTCACATGTCAACACCCGCCGACTCGAAGGCGGTAGCCGAAAGTACCCTTTATAGCTTGAACCGAAAGATGAGAGAAAGCACAAGCGGTTGGGGTCTAGTGGAACGACAAGTAGACGAGATACGGGACGGCGCCAGTCCTAAGGTACTGCAAACCACGACGCGGAGCACGGCGTCGTATTATCATAGGAGTTTGTCATGAACATCGCCCAATCGGACCGTTGTAGGTGGGTCTGAAGTAAAAAACACAAGGGCATCGTGGTTGAGACTGAATGTAAGACGCCCATACTTTGGCCTAGCGCGGGTAGAAAAGGACGTAGCAGCCAAATTGGCGAAGCCTTGGAAGTCCAACTTCACCCTTTTGTTAATGTTGGCTTGCGATTTCGGATGCATATTAGCATCAAACGCGGAAAGGGACACAAACAAGGAAAGATCATCGAGGGGCGGAGTAGCGCTATCGTTGCCTTCTTGGGCTTCGGTGACGGAGCCTATGCGAGCCACCGTCGGAAATTCTAAAAATCTATACTAGGATGACATGATACAATGGTACATGAATTATGTTCGCCATAATGCAATATATTCTCCGCTTGTATGCGCCGGCCGATGGAGCTTTTTGTGAATATATCGAGTATTCGAGGGAGCGCCGCCCCAACGAGAGGTATTGGTCAAAGCGCGGGTCCATCATGCTGGGGTCGTCGGCGCGGTTGGCTAACTTGGCCTCCGTCACGTTCCGCAAAGCGTCTTGGGTGTCGACATCCCCATGATCGTACGCTTCGGCGTAAACGCGAACGGGGTCTTCCGAGGCTTCGAATCGCCTGTGTGTGTAGGAAAGCGCAAGCTTCAAAGGCCAACGATCCGCGCGCTAGGGTGCCTACACTGCAAGTCAATCGCCCCTCAAGCCCAATAGGTCCCTAGCCCGTGCTCCTTGGTTGTATTTCCGGGCACTTAGCAAGAAAACCTAGTGCGCACGACATGACATCCTCGGTGTCGCCGCTAAGTACACGGCCGGGCGCAACACACTCGACGGATACTAGTGCAATTGTGCAATCATTGAATCATGTTGAGAACCCAATATCGAGTAGTCACCATGCTTGTCGCGACACTACTTGTACCGAGCTACGCATAGAGGCGTGCATAACCAGCACATGCACGAGTTTCGGCCTGCAAAAGATGGGCCGCAAATCCAAATAAGCGTGTGCCCACAATAATTGGGGGGTGATGATAAAGGTGTCCACGTCAATGAACAACGCGCCGTGGTGTGTTGTTCACAAATGATTGTTCTACCCCCAAATTGAGTTGCATGGCCATCGCGGCAGTGTGTGGCGGGTAATTGGATGCGTGCCGTTAGTAACGGACTTTATGGGAAGAGTGTATATTTTGAAATAATAGCTTTTCATTATAATTACTCCTCCACAAAAGTCCGGACATACATTATGTTAAACATAAGCTAGTTAAGAGCACACTCCCCTCTCACCACGTCAAGCACGACGATACCCGAGTACCACCTAATTGTAGGAGAGCCGAGAAGCAAGCAGTAAGCCGTCATTCGGGTTGGTTAGACCTCAGCTTAAAGCGGGTGTTGTCGGTGGAGTTTGTCGAATTAAGCCCATAAATTCCCAAGAAATTGTTTGAACTACACACGTCATTCTGAGCGCCACGCTTGGGCATTGCTCAAGCGCTCATACCAAGCTGCATACTACTCGATGTTCCACATAACCGTATTTTGGGGGATTTTTGGAGGGGGTTTGGAGGCGTGGGTGCCGTGTCCATTGCGCGAGGTTTGGTTTGCGGGTGTGTGAATAGAGCACGGAAGTTCACGCCGCTGGCACGGGTGATGTATTTGAAAAGCAAGCGAGCAAAAACGCACATGACGCAGGTTTGGATAAACACTGCACGCTGTAAACATGCAAGGGCGATTGGCTTAGGGGAGGGGCGAGGTCCAACTCGGCCGTTAGGGACGCATCGCGTTGACGGTGGTGTTTGGAATGCTTGGGTATGTGCTTGTGCCAACCACACCCGCCCCACGCGTGGCACGCGTGGGAATTAGGCTCGGAAGTCAGTAGGAATGAAGAACTGGTAAAATATTTTCCGGCAAACCCCGCACAAATCGCCTCATGAGTTGAGTCGAATTCGATGGGTATTGCTTGGCACTACGGCTAAGCTTTGCCGGAATAATTCTTAGATTAAAATAATTCATATAAAATCTATTTGTGAGTTTATGAACTTTAAATTAGATTTGTTTGACGCGCATTGAAAAGACGCGTCCAACGTTACCTGTTATAAAAAGTTTTGACCATATATGATTAAGGTATGATCGTTTGAACATTGTGGCCGAAAGCGGCTTGCCATTGGGTCGTGCGCATATCGGTGGTAAGTCTAGTTACGCGATTTCGTGCGTTTCCCCCACAGAGGCCTGCCCAACCGTCTTGCCTCCGTCGCCTATGCATTATATTTGTGCGACCGTCGCATATGCATTCATATTCCGGCGGTGTACGCCCGTTACTCTTTTCGTCTAACCATCACGGCGATTGTTTGAAAGAGCGTGCCGCACGGGTGCGGGCGCGATAACCCCAAGTACACATGCCCGGCAGTGTTCAAACTCGCCCCTCGCAGTTGTCGGTGCAATCCATTTTGCGCGCAAAAGCATTGCCTGGGATTTCAGGATATTTGTCAATAAAATCGACGCATGGTTACATTTTTATCTTGCGAAGGTGCAAAATCTTGTCCGGACTTTTGTGGAGGAGTGTACTTGTATTGCCCCGCTGTGCTCTTGTTTTATAAGTATGATTAATTAATGTTGGAGAATATATATCCGCCGCCACCGCATGCGCATGTGCGGCTGAGCTTGGGTCGGGAGCCCGCGAGCACGGAACTTGGTAGCGGTGAGCGTGACGCCTGCTCGCCTATTCGTGTTTGCTTTTGTCTCGGCGCTCTCCTACGCTGTGGCATCGCGCGGTACCTATACATAAAGTTCTCCTTTTTATCGTCCGCGGTCACTCGCCGTCGGCGGCTCCGGTGCGTTTTATTTGTACCATCGCCAGCGTGACCCTCCCGGGATCTTTTATTCGTCGCTCGACCCGTGACCGGGTACAACTACCCGTACCGCCCCTATTATCGGCATCCTCGAGACCCTTGGCCGCTACTGGTACCGCTACAACTTTCGCCCGCGCGTGGTCATCCCCTTCAGCAAGGCTCAAGGCATCGGCACGCGTCATCGCTATCAGTGTACGGGTACTGCAACGTCAGTACTACTATCATCCCGCTGAGTTCATTCTAATCGCTACCCGTACTCGGAGCCCGCTATTTGCAAGGTCATCCTTTATCGCTGGGCGCCTCACTACCTACGATACGGCGTTGTATGACGGAGTTTCCATCCGACTCTTGCGGCGGTTGGTACACGGGTACCAAATAGCTTCTTTGCTCTTTTCTTGAGTATCTCCATCGCGGGCTCCAAGGCTCTCCACTACAAGCACCGCGAGGGTAGAGGCGCGACGGACCGGCATCGAGGAGCCCACCACGTCGGCGGAGAATCTTCCCTCCAAGGCACGCCACAGCGCCACCTCGGGCGACTTCCGGTATAGTCCAAGCCACATACCCCCCCCCCTTCTTCGACCCCGCGTGCTCTACTTATTTTAGGACGCGACACACGTGCCACCCCGGATGGCCGCCGCGGCGACCCGGCCGGGACATAGTCATCTGCGTCCTCCACCGCCACCTCTAGGCCGGTCGCCCGGCGGCGGGGCCGGGTCGCGCCCTATGGCCCCCGCTCCGGGTGACCTTCCGACATCATCACCTAATGCTCAAGCGCCTTCGCATGCCTTACGACCTGGAAGTACTCCGTCTCGGTTTTTACCCCCCACTCCCACAATGCGCTCCCCCGCTCCTTTGAGGTGCGTTAGTTGCTCCGCGTCGTTCCCGACCCTTCAAGCGCTATGCGCCCACCTAAATTCCCCCGCGACAACGTGCACTTTTGCGCCCGACAATTGCCCAGTTGTGGATGCCGATCGCCACCTTCTCGCGCCGTGCACTTTTTGCGGACGATACTTTCGGAGCGGTGGCCTTAGTAGACACCAACATTCTTTCTCTCACCGTACTTCTACGCCCTCCCAACCGTCGGCATGCGGTGCTTCCCTTCCGCGCGGTCGGCCGTCCCCGCCGCATCCCCAATCCTTGCCCCCCGCCGTCCAATGGTGCCTTGACCATGAGGCCACTGGTGGGGAGAACTCCAAAGCCTTCTTCGAGTCCTAACTCCTTTCTTTCCGATCTAGTACGTCCTCGAACGGCGTCCCCCCTTCGATGGTACGCCTCGTCAAGCCGGTCTTCGAGGAGCTCGTCGGTTGCGTTTTGTCTTTCCGCGGTAGGGCTAGCCAAGGGGCTTCCGCGGAAGCGGCTTGGGCGGCGTTGCTTTTACTTCCGCGCTTAGTTTTGCGCCCCATGGCTGATTTCACTTCCGCGGGGCATCTGCCCCCTGATCCAGTCGTTGATTACCGTGACAACCGCTTAGCCCATTGGGCGTCGGGAGATCTCGATACATTGTTTTCCGCCGCTCGCGCTCACGCATCCCTTACCAATGGGCGGGCATCGCCACCTACCTCACTTCCGAGGGCCGGTACCGACCCCATCTCCCCTTCGCAACCCTTTCATAACGGCGTCTCGGCCAAGGTCGCCCACCGGGCGGCTAATCTAGCTGCGGTTGGGGAGTACCGTCGTGCCATGGAGGCCCTAAGCTCCAACCCCGTTGCAAGTGGTCGCGGGGTGCACGAGGAACTATCACGGTTGCACCCACAAGACGATGACGACCTCGCGGACGTGTTGCCGGATCCCTTCTCCCTCCCTCGTATCAAACTCCGTGCTTCGGAAGTTGATATCATGGAGGTCGTTGCTAGATGCCCTCGAAAGTCTAGTCCTCACGTCGACGGTTGGAGGTTTGAAACTCTTCGCGCGTTGGGTACCCCTTGCACTCTCACCGGTTTAGCCGAAGCCATCGTGAATGCAGAAGTTCCACCAGGCGTTGCCTCATTCCTCGCCTCTGCCACACTTATCCCGCTAGACAAGCTTGATCCCGAACAACGACGCGCACAAGAGCAAGAACTTCGCGACCAAAAGGGGACGCTGCGCCCGATTGGAATTGGCTCCGTTCTAGTTCGTTTTGCGAATCGCGCGCTTCTCGCCGTAATTGGTGACGGAGTGTCTCAATGGTTGGCTGCTCGGCACCAATTTGGGGTCGGCGTCCGCGGCGGGGCTGAGATCGTACAATTCATGGTTCGAGCCGCGCTTGACGCTTCACCGGACTGGGCGGACATGCAAGGCGACGCATCCAACGCGTTCAACGAGTTCTTGCGGCGTCCCTTGTTTGAGGAGTTGTCAGCAAATCCCGCGCTTCGACCGTTGCTCCGCGTCGCTACTATGTTGTATGGCCGTCCATCTACCTTGTACGTTTACGACTCATCAAATGCTCACGGCCCGGCCATGCGCATCCCGAGTACCCGTGGAGTCCATCAAGGTTGCGTTCTCGGGGCCATGTTCTTCGCAATAGTTGCCTCCCGGGTATACAAACAGTTGGCTGCGATTGCCCCGAACGAATCCGTTGTATGCTGTTATTCTGATGATGCTCACTTCTTGGGACCCCCTGCTTCTCTCGTGGCTATTGGCGACGCTATGCCGGAGGCGTATGCTAGCGTTGGCCTCACCGTAACCATCCGCAAAAACTGTTTGTATTCCCCTTTGGGTGTCGGTGATGCTTTCGATAACTTACCCGACGGCCACATCATGCGGGGAGTAAATGTCTCCACGGAAGGGACGAAAGTATTGGGGGGGCCAATGGGTACATCCGATTTTGCTCGAGACGTGTTCGAAACGGCCTTAAGTAAGTATGAGGCCTACGGCGAACGTCTAAGGGGTCTAGCGGCTCACCGGCACACTCACACTGCGCTTCGTATCCATCAACATTGCAACCGCCGCTTCGGACACTTTGCCCGTACAGTCCCCCGAGGTCTTGGCAGGGGTGAGGGCTACGGTGACACCGTCGTAACATTCCTCGAGCGCGCTGACAATGCCACCCTAGATGTGGCGGCTGAGATATTGGGCCTTCCCGCATCTAGCCTACCCAGCAACACTCGCTCCGAGATGTCTCTTCCCATACGTTTCGGCGGCATGGGGGTGGGGGATTTGGCTGCCTTGGCGGATGCGGCCCATGTCGGAGCGGCCGGTTTGGCAGTGGGCTCAGCTATTCGTTTCCTTACAACACAAGACGCTCGCGTGCGCGGGGATTCCCAAGACGATGTTCCAATGGAGCCGACCATGTATGGACGATTAGCGAGTGCTATGACCACAGCGGTGTCCCGTAGGCATGGTACACCGGACGGAGACGACGGCGATAACGAACCCATGTGGTCGTTAGAACTCGCTTCGTCGTGGGCGCGCTTGGACGCTGCGTGCGGTTCTCACGCTCTCGCCGAGTCTGAACCCTTGATAACCACAGCCTTAGCGATGCTCCCCCCGAAACGTCCAACGGTGGCTCGCGCCGGCTGCGTTGCCGAAGCCCGATCAAACAACGAGCAGATTGCCCAGTCCCTTGATGGCCTACCCTCGCTCGTCCCTCTTTCTGCGTTTGCCACGGACATCTTTCCAAAGCTACAAGCCGACATCAGTGAGCGCGTCAACTTGTTTCGCTTCGCGAAGCTCGCTCCCACGTTTTCCAACCGCGCTCGGCCGGAGTCTAGGCGTTTTCTATCTCGTCTCGGCCACGGCGCCCTTGCGTTTTTGGCTTCGGACCCTCCTACTTCGGGTCGCCTGGGCGAGCTCCGTGACAAGTTCCCTGAGCACTACGACGCAGTTTTCCGCGTCGCGGTCTGTCGCATCTTCGGCCTACCCTCATCTCGCATCCTCTCTTCTCTACGCTCCCCCACTGCTTGTGCTTCTTGCCATCTCTCGGTTCAAGCTATGCGGGGTGCGTTCTCGTCGGCGGGTGTTGACATGTCGGATGATGCGTGGGCCACTGCTTTTGCGGACCATTTGGCTCGTTGCGGCGGAGATGCTTCGGTCCACACCGCTCACTCTTGGTTAGTGACGGCCCTTGCGGAAATCATCTCCGAGGTTCGTGGCGCACTCGGGGTTGGCGTCGAGGTTCTCACAGATCCCACGATGTTAGTTCAACTCCCCAACGGCAACGACGGTCTCCCCGCGGATGTGGGTGTCTTGCACTATCACGGCATCCGAGGCTCAAAACTTGCCCTTGATGCCGTGGTTTCCGGTTTGTTCGGCGTGTCTAGCGTGGGCAAGTTGTTGGCCTCCTGGCGTCGAAAGGTCTCTCTCGCCGTCCATGTTGCTCACGCGGACAACGTCTTGCGCGGTTTGTCCGCCGCTGCGAGCGGCACGGAGGCCGCTTCTTCCTCGGCTGGGATGCCTTCTCCAGCCACGGCGCTCTTCACCCGCGCCATGGGCCGCAAGCGTCCCCGTGCTTCCTCGAGCGGCGCGTGAGGCGCCGCTTGTCGCCTCCACGTGTTGCATTCTCGGCGTGGCTTAAGAGTTTCCTTAGTTTAATCTGCTAGGTTTATGCACAATGTAGTGCTTTCCTTTTGCTGTGCTTTGGATTCCGTGATCCTCTTGTCACTCTTGCCCTCTTGTTTCCCCTCCCACTTTCCCTGTCCGTGCTCATCTGGTTCTTCTTGTAAGCAAGATTACGCACTAAAAAAAAAAAAAAAGTCGCCATGCTGGATGAGTATCTTGTATTGCCCCGCTGTGCTATTGTTTTGTAAGTATGATTAATTAATGTAGGAGAATAAGTCACCATGCTGGATATGGAGTATCGCTCGACGAGGGAAATAGGTTTGCTGGCAGGGAGGAAAGCGCCCACAACCTGCTGTGTATGCGAGACATCTGCCCAGCGCAGCGAGATCGATAGGGTC
The DNA here is from genome assembly GCA_026401115.1 of Tetraselmis chui. Classification (NCBI taxonomy): domain Eukaryota; kingdom Viridiplantae; phylum Chlorophyta; class Chlorodendrophyceae; order Chlorodendrales; family Chlorodendraceae; genus Tetraselmis; species Tetraselmis chui. The sequence continues at coordinate 211,714 of JAPMLY010000141.1, forward strand.
GCCTGCAGCCAGGCCACTGTTTGCGCTTTGGCAAGTCTTCGAGGAGCATTGTCAGTGCTGGAACCTGAAGCTTAGCAGCTCCCGTACCCAGGTATGGTGTTAACTCCAGGGGGGGGGGGGGGGGGGGGGGGGGAGTGAGGCGGATCCGGGGCGCGATCAAACCCTCGTCTAGGTTAAGACGGAATCCGCTGCGAGCGGCAACCAAAAGCACACGAGAAGCACAGGGGCGATGGCCTAGCGGTTGATACTGTAGAGGGAACGCGTCTCGTCACCATTCATCTTGTCCCGCACAGGAAATCCTAAGCGTTCCACGCGCTGCATGTTCCGACCAGAGGCTCGGCCACGCCGCTGTGGCTTTGTAGCTACGCCGACTGCGTCAGAACGCTCAAACCGATTGGCTCTTCAGCATTTCACAACGTTGCAGCCCCGTATTTCCAGTTAACGCTGGGCTTAACTTGCTCTCGACGTGTGTATACCGGCCTACCTGCGCATAATACCGAGTCGCCGTTGTTTGCGCGGGTAAGGATTTCGAGCAACGCAGTTTTTTTTTCTTAAGAGTATTCATAATAGGGTTACAGTCTCTTTCGGGGGTTGTTGACTGACTGCCTAGATGAGTGGTTTAGATTACGTAGAGGTGGTGCTTTGAAAGACGGATAGGCCATGTGGCTACTTGATGGCAGAAACTTCTCCATGTCTGGTCGTCAACGGTGATCATTTCGCAATACAGCTGTGCTTCACTTCTTTCGCTGGAAACTGCAAACTGGCTGGAAACGAGTGCTGAATGGCAGTTCTTCCTAATGTGTGATGTGGCAGGAGCGTGGGACGGCAGTAGCCTTGTTTGAAGAAGGGATACCGCCATGGCTTGCTGCTCGTGCCATCCAGTCACAGCGGTGACATGGGGAGTGTTTGCCACTTCCATTCTCGCGGCCATGCTGACCGCGAGCAGCACCAACACTGACGGCACCCTCATCAACTGGGACTATTGGTTCACCATCTTCAAGCACATCTCCCCCTACTACTGGTCAGCCCTTGGCGTGGCCATTGCCATTGGCATGTCTGTGCTGGGCGCTGCATGGTACTCCCCTTTCCCCCGCCATTCTTTCCGTTTTCCGCATCACTGAGAAATTTATTGAAACCAGCCGTCATTTAAGTGTAGAAGAAGGGGAAATTACTGCCTGACTTCATTGTACAAGTACCTGATTCTCGTCTGGAATGCTTGCTAGGGGCATCTATATTACTGGCTCGAGTTTGGTCGGTGCCGCCATCCGTGTGCCCCGCATCACTTCCAAGAACCTCATCAGGTATGGTGTCTGTTGGCCTTGCATGACCATGCAACACTCAAGCACAGCGGGGATGCATGGTCATGAGGCGGCCCCATGGTTTGGTTGTGTGCTGGCAGTGTGATCTTTTGCGAGGCCGTTGCCATCTACGGCGTCATTGTAGCCATCATCCTACAGACGAGGGTGGAGTCCGTGCCCACCATTGACGAGTATGGAACCTACAGCTTTGATGCCATGAAGGCGGGGTACGCCATCTTTGGAGCGGGCGTGACCACTGGCTTCGCAAATCTTGTGTGCGGGTGAGTTCCTCACCTTCGTGACTGTTAACCCACCAGCGTCATATCATATTGTGAGAAGTTGGGGTCTGTCCGTTTGTGGGATGCCCTCTGAATATTATTTTGCAAACCCCTATTTTTTCCTTCGCAGCATTTGTGTGGGGATCGTTGGCAGCAGCTGTGCATTGTCAGATGCCCAAAACTCGACGCTGTTTGTCAAGATTCTGGTGGTGGAGATCTTTGCTAGTGCGCTGGGTCTCTTTGGTGTCATTATCGGCATCATCATCTCGGGCGGGGCCAACTTCAACTGAGCCCCACCCCGCGTGCTTGTTATGCAGTCAATCGCGAGGACTGTAATGGCTGATACGCTGTTCACACTAATGCCTTCACATACACACTTTGCATATCGCACGCCATTGCTTGGCATAATCAGTCAACAGCTTCAGATGATGTGCTCATCAGCATTGAGGCAGACAGACCCTTTCCAAAATGGTGTAACGGTGCCGAGATAGTCACGATGGTAACGTGAAAAAAGTGGAAGAGGCATATCGCAGGGCTCCTATGATGGGGGGGTGATAAATTTACAGTTACACATGAGACTAAAAACGCCAGACAGCTGTTATCCCAAACACAACCCAAGAGCTCTGACCTGTGAATGGATAAACAGGACTACGAAAAGGGCACGGGGATACGGGCCTACATGCGAAAGTCAATGACGCAGACCATGTTGTTGCTGCAACAGGCGGCCACCTTGTTACCCTCCTTATTCCACGACACCTCAAAAATGCCGCCCCCCGCTTTGTAAGTCTTCACCAGCGACCCGTCCTTGACGCTCCATATGTGCACGTTTTTGTCAAAGGAGCCGCTCGCAAGAAACTGCGCGTCAGGGCTGAAGCTGACCGAGTACACGGGGTCCGTGTGCTTCGTGAGATTGTACAGACACCTGCCCTGCTCCACCTCCCACAACCGGATGGAGGCGTCGAAGCTGGCGCTCGCCAGGAGGAGCTCCTGGTTGGGGTTGGCGGTGCCCGGGCCAGAGGGGCTCCACGTGATGGTGTAAATCTCTTTGCTGTGGTTGGTCAGGTCAAACAGGCACTTGTCCTGCTTGAGGCTCCAGATCTTAGCTGTGTAGTCGTCGGAGCAGGAGGCAAGCAGTGAGCCGCTCGGGTCCCACTTGATGGCATTCACCTCGTCGTCGTGCCCAACAAACTTCTTCACGTACTTATTCTTCCCCAGCTCGCACACATAGATCATCCGGTCCGTTGAACAGGAGGCAAAGGAGGTGTTGTTCCGCCAGTCCACATCCAACGTCGGAGCTGCACAGAGCAACGACAATATCTCAAATTGTGGGAGCAATCGAGGAAGAAACGAGGGAGAGAAAACTGGTGGGGAAGGAAAGCGCGAGAGGCACGTGAGTGGGTGGGTACCTGTGTGGAACTCAAACTGCTGCTTGACGTCGCCGGTCTTCGCATCCCAAATGATCGCCGTTCTGTCAACGCTGCCGCTGAGCAACAGATCCCCTTTTTGGTTCCACTTCAGCGAGAATATGGGCCCCTTATGCTTTTTCAACTCGCTGGTCAGCTCACCTGCCGTATATGAGGGAGGGTCGCTTATATTAGCTAGCCATTAGGAGCGTGGGCGACTCACAAATGGGAGGCTTGGTAACAAAGAGGGCGCACCCGTTTTAGACCACACGCGAACATGGCCGTCATACGAGCCGGTCGCCAGCAGCGTCCCCTCGTGATTCCAGCCCAACGTGGTCACGTCTTTGCTCTTCTCCTTCGACTTACTGTTGCAGTGCTCCAGCACGATTGGCGGCTTGCAGATGGCCTGAGCTTCCGGGCTGCAAGGCCCCGGGCTAGCCTCCCATATACGCGCCGTGGAGTCCCCAGACCTGCCACAGCCATCAGACACAGCAATGTCATTCCCAACATCATATGAGGTGATGAGGCGCAGGGGGATATATTTTGAGTCCGGCGGAATGTAGGGTCTACTCAAAACTGACGTGACAACAGCATTGAGGTGAGCAGCCCCGGCAAAAATACCCACCCCGAGGCCAGGATGGAGGAGGTTGGGTTCCATGCGCAGACGAAGACCTCCGACTGGTGGCCCTCCAGGACAGTGACCTGCGACGCTGCGATATCCACTGGCTGGTCCTCCTCCATCGGTTTCACACCGCTCTTGACGTTGCCGCTCTGCACCGCCGCGGACTGCTGCTTCTCTTGAACCTTCTGCTTCAGCATTTCGATGTCTTTCGTTAAGAGGTCCATTGGTGTGAGGCAAGAGAAATCACCCCGCATCACCGTTCCGTCCTGCATAACGCAAATCAAGCAGCCCCTAAACCTCTCTTTCTCACTCAAGCACACACACACACACACACACACACACACACACACACGGCGGGTTGCTGAATGGACCATATTTTCCAATCCCGCAGATATCTCTTTCATGCTCACCTCATTCAAATTCGCTTCCAGCTCCAGGTACTGGAGCCCCTTTTGAATGAATGATATGAGCGCGCCGGGCGGCACATCGTCGCCGTTCACTTGGGTTTTGTTGACAAAGCTCTCATAGCCAAAGGTGAAGGCAGAATGAGCAAAGCCTGCGCAATAAGAGTGCAAACGGGGAAGGGGTTGGATAGGGAGGAGGCTCATGACAGACCTTGCCCTGCCACCACAATGACATGCGGCGCTGATGATGATGGTGATTTTGGGGGCTCACCTGATTCCTGTAGGTATCGGAACACTAGGAAGTTTATTTCATCTGATGTGATAGACATAGCGCCTACGTGTGGCTGGCTGGCTGGCTAAGCCGCCGTGAATGCTGTCGTGTGAAGGGAAGAGTGCGTGACAACAAACTACGCACCGCCCTCCTGTCCCCACTGCCAACGTGACCTGCTCACACAGACAACTGGGTTGCCGGAGCGCCTCAATCCCTGGAACGACGGCAAAGCTTCCTCTCCTCGGCCAATGAATAGGGAGACAAGGTCCAGTGCAAAATACTCATCACCTGCGAACATATAACAAGAACCATGAGGAGGCGATGAGGGGGGTGACGATGCATGACGGAAGAGCTCCAACGCGCTACTGCTACAGTGCTGCCAAGCTCATTCCAGGAACCTCAAGCCCTTGGAGCAAAAGATATAAGCTGAAAGGTGCTTACAGTGCCAGGATAATAAGAATACCTCATTTAGGTTTTTGTAGTTATAATAGGTATATGAAGTGGCGCAATAGCAACAAGGGCGACGAGGGTGGTGCCGAGGTGAGGGAGGACGAAGCGCTGTGGAACTGGAGTGGTATAACACTAAGTTGAGGGGAGGGTGAGCGCGAGAAGCCGGTCGGACAGCATCGTGTAGGGCGTCGCTAGCGACTGGGCGGAGGGATACAGGTCGGGATGTTTGTTGGGGCTGCGCTGGACGGGCGATCGTTTTCACGTTGTCACTTCCACGCGTAAGGCTGCACGAGAGGATCAGCCAACCAGCGCCCCTCTATCTACCGCATGAGTGCAGAATGTCATTCCTACTGGAAACGTGACCCAATATCAAGGCAGCGACGAAAGATCCGGCCTGTCGGCATTCTGGCAGGCGAGCTGCCCATACGGCGCCTTGCGAGTCTGATGCTCGTGGACCGCGTGAGTATTTCAAACCATCCATAGTACTGCAGCAACCATCACCCCTACACTGCAAATAATCCTACCTTCCTGCAGCTGCGCAATAAACCCGTGAATCGGAGGCTTATTCGGAGAAAGGAGGAAGCAGTAGTTACCCTGTCAGACGTTCCCCAGCTGAGCAGCGGCCATTGTATATGGTCAGATTGATTTGAATCTAGAGGTTTGCATATCCAATATCATGTGTACGGGACAGTAACTCTAGCGGTTACTGTTACCGTTAATATCGGCGCGTCTCACCTGCAGGGCAACCACCTTGCCCGAGCAGCGAGACACAGCCAACGACCAACGACTTCCCCAACGGTCAGCTCTAGCTAGCCCGTGCCCTATAAGCCGTAGCTAGCCACGAGCCTAGGCACTCTCTGCTTTCGCGCTCAGCCAATCTAGGCTTCGCGCGAATGCAGTCTCGACTCTAGTAGTCGAGCAGGGTGTCAGTTTTACCTTTCGTCCCATGCGCACTCGAGCGTCACGCGACACTTCCCCTCGTTCAGCTACGCAGTTCCCCACTATGCAGCCTGAGCAGTCTACATCCGCCGCAGCGGCCGACCCTCACGCTCCCACACTCGAACAACGCACAGCCGAACAGATTCGTACGGCAGTTTTGGCATCGGAACAACGCATTACTGAGCAGTTTTTGGCGGCTAACGCTGCCTTGCTCGCTCAGCTTCGACAGCCGACAGCCCCACCTGCTACTACGGATCAACAGCAGTCCATTCCCACCGACGCGACCACAGCGACGGAGGGTGGTAAGGAGGCCCCTGTGCCACCTATCGACCTGCTTGACGACGAACCCGACCCCTCTGTGGCCGAATTCGTCGACTTCACCTACTACGGCGAAGTCATCCCGGCCGGCCTCGAACGTCCCCCTCGCGACGTCGACGAGCCACGTCTGTGGACACTCACGGACGACACCGCCCGCTCACTAAGCGACAAACGCACCCAGGCAGCCTACGACGAGTACCTACACATCGGGTGCTATGCCTTCTTCGACAGTTGCGCCAACGCGGCAATTGGCGAGGCTCTGGACACGCTGTCGCACAGCGCACCTCTACCGCCAGAGCAGGCGGCAGCGATTACCCTCATCCGAGCGGGTCATCGCACCCACATGGCGACGGAGGAGGCCGCCCGTACTAGATTGGGCTTCCTCCGCCTCACCAAGGGCGGACAAACGAGCACAGATGCGGACCGCGTCTTTGCCGAACTGGCCCACGAGCGCTTCTGCCGACCGCGCCCTGCCGCGGTCTCCGGCACATTGGACGCGCTTCGCCAAGCGTTCGTCGACCGCACGCTGGAAGTCAGCCTACACGCCGCCAGCAAGGCCGCCGCCGGAGCTGCCTTCGCAAAAGTCACACCGGACAAGCCTCCCGGCCCCGATGCGCGAGCCCGCAAAGCCGCCGCCGACAAACGCAAGGCCGCTGCAGCAGCAGCAGCCGCAGCACGCGCCACCACACCAGCCGACCCGGCTAAAACCTCGAGCAAGAAATGACGGTGTGGCCCGCCGCTCCGATTCCTGCTCCCCGACGTCTTCCTTCATGCGCCACCGCGTGCGTCGAAGATGGCGGGAGTGGGAGCGCATCGGAGCGAGCGGCCAAGTCCTAAACTGGATCCGCCATGGCGTTCGCGTAAAGTTCAAGCAAGGTCTACGCCCCAAGCCCTTCAACCACGGCATCTCTATGCTCGACGCGACGCCGGCCCAACTCGAGTTTCTAAACTCGGAACTCCCCCGCTTCGAGGCTTGCGGAGCTTGGGAGCGGGCGGACAACCCTCGCTACGTTTCCCGGATGTTTTTAGTTCCAAAACCCGGGTGCAACCAATGGCGTTTGATTATCGACCTTCGAGAACTCAACCGTTATTGCTCAACCTTCACCATGACGTGCGAGACGCTCAAGCACTTACGTCACCTCTCGCGGCCGGGCGACTACTTCGTCTCCCTCGACCTTGCCGACGGGTACTACACCCTTGGCATCCGGGAGGAAGACCGCGACTTCTTCACGGTCAACTACCGCGGCACGCTATGGCGCCTAGCATGCCTCCCGATGGGCTGGTCGGGGTCGGCTTACTACTTTTGCAAGCTAACCCAAGTGTTCACGAACCACCTTCGTCGCCCCCCACAACCGGTTCCAACGGCTACTTCCCCTCACAGCTGCCGCCCCACCAAGCGCTTCCTCCGAAACGCGCGGTGGCGGGGAGTTCGACTCCTACCCTACATGGACGACTTCCTTTTCCTCGCCGACTCCTACGAGGACGCCCTCCTACTGCGACAGCGCGTTCAAGCCCTACTCGACAGCCTCGGCCTCGAACGCAATCCCAAGAAGGGCGTTTGGACACCTACCCAAGTGGGCGACCATTTAGGCTTAACGGTGGACCTCCATCACGGCATGTTTCGCGCCCCCCCCGCAAAACTCCAACAGCTCGCACAACAGGCCTCATCCCTCCTCGGCCGAGCTGCGTCAAACGCCCGGTGGCTACCTACTCGCCAACTTGCGGCTTTCGCCGGAAAGGCGCAGTTCCTCTACCTCGCCATCGCCCCCGCACGCTTCTTTTTGCGCGAGCTACACAACGTGTTATCCACACGGGTTGGGTGGGGCGGACGCGTCCGCCTCACCCACCAACTTCGCCGAGACCTCGAGTGGTGGCGCACGGTCCCCACTCAACACAACGGGCGGTCCATCTACAAGCCTATCGAGACCGCCTACCTCCACGCCGACTCGAGCGACTACGGGTGGGGAGCCGTTCTCAACGAAGACTCGAACTATCAAGCCCGGGGCTTTTGGAGCGCTACCGACCGCCAACAACACATTACGTGGAAGGAACTTCGTGCGGTGCGACACGCGGTAGAATCTTTTTTACCCCAACTCAAAGGCCGACAAGTCCTCCTACACGAGGACAACACGGCAGTCGTCGCCGCCCTCACCAAGCTAACCTCTCGCTCGCCCGCCATGATGGCCGAACTCCGTCGTCTATGGTACCTCCTCGACAGCAACGACATCAACATCCGTCCGCGCTACATCCGCTCGGCAGCCAACATATGGGCCGACGCCCTAAGCCGGGAGTTGGACCACGAAGACTGGCAGCTCAACCCCCGTGTTTTCGCCTACCTTCAACGCCGATGGGGGCCGCACACTATCGACCGTTTCGCCTCGATGCTCAACACGCAGCTACCACGCTTCAATGCCCGCTGGCGCGACCCCCTGTGCGAAGACATCGACTGCCTGCACCTTCCCGACGCGGCGTGGAAGTGCGAAAACAACTACTGCAACCCCCCTTGGTCTGCCCTGCCGACGCTAGCAGCAAAACTCGAACAAGCTCAAGCAGCGGCAACCGTTGTCGCCCCCTACTGGCAAAACAAAACGTGGTACCACGCGTTCGCACGCTTGGCCACCGAGACCGTGCACTTCCCAGCGTCCCGCGACCTGTTCTTTCCAGGCAGGCTAGGCAAGCACGAAGGGGTCGGGCCACCCGCGTGGAGCATCGTGGCCTTTCGGCTAACACCCCCTCTTGGCTGTACACTCGACGCGGTGCGATTGGCCGAGCGATACGCCCGGACCGATTAAATGCGCCTGTACAGCACGCCCCCCTCTGCGTACAGGACCGCCGCGCTACGGCTTACGCCGTGAAGCAGCACAGTCGCCCTGGTCCACCGATTTAGCTGAAACTTTCCAAGACCTCCTAGGATCGGACAGACTCGGGGTTACGGCGGTTGCCCTACTCAGCAACTCGCTAGCGCCCTCGACGTACACGAGCTACCAGAGCGCAATCAGACACTTTTTTATTTTTTGTGCAGAAGAAAACATCGCCCCGCTACAGGCCACACCCGCCACCATGGTCCGTTACACGGCCTGGCTGGCCCTACGCGGAACGGTCGCTGCGAGCTCGCTGCAACCTTACTTCTCCGCCATAAACAAGTTCTTCCGTGACCACCGGCGCCAACCTGTCGCCGTGGGCGAACTCTTGGCGGACGCCCGCCGTGGCCTCGAAATGCTACAGCACCGCCTAGTGCCTACCACCGCTCGCCTCCCGCTACCCGCACAAGTCGCCCTGGACATCCTGAACTACGCCAACACCCTTCACGAGACTCTCGCGTGGACCCCGGCTGCCTTACCCCAGATGCAACGCTTCAGGGCCTGTTTAGCTGTGTGCGTCAATTACACGTTTTTCTGCCGCGCCGAAACCGGCGCACGCTGCCAGACCGGCGACCTTGTGGTCGACGAGCCTTCGCAGCAAATTTGCCTCTACGTGCGGAAGTCTAAGGGGGACCAGCGACGCGACGCCGGCGATAAACTGGTCATCGCGATACCTGTAGCCGCTAACCCCGTCCTGGCGAACCTGATCACCTACTACACGGAACAACGCGCTATGTTCTGCACCAAATTCTACAGCAGGCCACCCCCGCTCGCCTTCTGGAGTTTCTCACCTTCAGAACCCTCCACAGATTGGGGTGCCGCAGCCACCATCTCCACCTGGCTCTCCCTCGCCCTCCTTGCAGTCCACTCGTCAGCGCCCGCCGGCTTTAAATGGACGTCGCACAGCCTACGGAAAGGCGCGGCGTCCGCTGCTAGCTGCATCGGCGCGCCCCTCCCCGTAATCAAATTTATGGGTGGCTGGGCCAAGAACAGCTCTGTGACTGAAGGAAAATATATTGACCCAACCATGACCCCAACACCTGCTGCTTGGCGGTTCTTCGGCTGGCTCACTCCGTCCCTCCCGCAACACTAATTCTGGCTGTGCAAGCCTTTGGCTTTAGGTTACTGGCAAAACGTGCCCTAGGGTAAATGGTCAGATTGATTTGAATCTAGAGGTTTGCATATCCAATATCATGTGTACGGGACAGTAACTCTAGCGGTTACTGTTACCGTTAATATCGGCGCGTCTCACCTGCAGGGCAACCACCTTGCCCGAGCAGCGAGACACAGCCAACGACCAACGACTTCCCCAACGGTCAGCTCTAGCTAGCCCGTGCCCTATAAGCCGTAGCTAGCCACGAGCCTAGGCACTCTCTGCTTTCGCGCTCAGCCAATCTAGGCTTCGCGCGAACCCACCCACCCATCCCTATAATCCTGCGCTGATCGACCCCCAGACCCTGTCTGTGGGTGTCTTTTGGCCAAATTGTAAGCAAGCTGACATCTTTGGCAAAACGTGCCCTAGGGTAAATCCTCATTTACACAACAAGGGGGGGGGCACCAGGTTGCCAAAGATGTTTTATCTCTTACAGTTTTGGCTACATGAGCATTGGTATTTAGGGAAGGGAAGGGCGGGTTTTGCGGGAGCAGATCTCTCGCAAAAAGGCAGAAGGTGGTCGTCCCATTGTTGTACGGTCTTTTATACTATCCGACCTTTAACATGTTTGTGTAAGTTCTACCCGCGTCCCACTGAAGAAACGCGGAAAAAAACTACGTTTTAACGCCCTAGTTTCACAAACGGAATTCGAATGATTCTAGCTGTCAACTACAATTACCCGGGCACAATACCACCTTGTAGGTGTCCCGTACCGCGGGCGCGGCTTGGTGGTCTTGATGTCGCCCCCCCGGTCAGCAAACCTCTATATAAAACTATATGACCATTTACACAACAAGGGGGGGGCACCAGGTTGCCATTAGGATGTGGGCAAGCCCACCCCAGCTTCGGCAACGGTCGAGGATGTGAGCAGCCAACCAAAGAGCTCGAAGGCTGCAGAGGAAGGTGGGGCAGTAGGGTCGATGTAGTCGCGAACAACGACGTCGGAACCAACCGACCAACCGCCGTAGAAACGGATGTGTTGGAGGGAGACGCCGATGGAGTGGGCCGTTGTAGCGGCACCCTTGCGAAGGGAGTGGGATGTCCAGGCGAAACCATGGGGCGGGTGGAGATGGAGGTGTCGACAGAGCAGGTCGAGCCAGGAAGTGAGAGTGTCGGCAGTCCAGCGGCTCGAGGATTCAGTGTGAGCGAGCGTCCAGCGAAAGCGTGGCGAGGTTTTGTGAAGCGGAGTACGAACTCGGTCGAAATATGTGAGTAGGGCCGCGGCTGCAGGGTGTGCATGCGCAGGCAACTCGCAAAGCAAGCGACGTTGAACGTCGACAGTCGCTTGGCCCTTGCGAATCCTGTGAAACAGGAAGAGGGCACCAGTCGGGGAAACACCCATGTCGGCAGTCTCGCATTGGACGCCGGTTGCGCCGCGGGCGAAGAACAAAAGCAGGAGATGCACGGCGAGTGCGGCGCGAAACAGTTGCATCATCGCCAGATCGGCGTTGTGCCAGGAATCGCCAAGCGTCGTTGCACACGCGTGGGCAACGGTGAGGGCTCGGAGGGCGACCTCGGCAGGCAGGGGGGCGCGGATGAGTGGCTGGGTGGTGTCGACATGGAGGGCGGCGAGGCCACGGCGGACACGACTAACCAAGTCTCCAAGAGCTGGAGGCGGGAGGCCATGGTCCTGGAAGAAGTTGTTAATAGCCGAGAGGTAGGGTTGAAGGCTCGTAGCCTTGATGGTGCCGGCTTGACCGAGCCAGGCGAGGTAGCGGCAAATAGTCGAGGGGGTAGCGGTGAGGGGAGGGAGGTCGAAGGCCTGGCAAAACGTAAAGAAAGGTTTAATGGCCGAACCGTATGTGCGAGACGTAGAGTCGGCCCAAGCCGCGCCGTAAAGGTGTCGAGTTTGGTCGCCCAGTGCATCGGTGCCAAATATTTTCTGCAAGTGGGGGGTGATCGCAGCCAACCAGGGGGACGTCGTGGTGGGTTAGCGAAGAGTGTAGCGAGGAGTGGGCTGGCGAGGGCTAGGTCGAACGCAAGGGACTGCCGAGCACACAGCGACAGAGCGGCCGATCAGACCGCGGCGCAAGTAGGCCCTGGACGGTAGGGCTGTCGGAATATCGCGACTGGCCAGCGAGGCGGACCGAGCGGCCCGCGTAAGGCGAGCCGCCCGGGGTGGAAGAGTCCGGGTTGAGCAGGAATGAGGAGAGGGGGGCCACAAAGTTCGCGCAGTGATTGGTGCCAGGGTTGTCCCGGCCAGTGGGGCGCAACGATTGTGGCTGCTGCGCCACTTTGGCGGAGCTTGAGCACCAGCGTAGGCAATAGGGGCTAGGGCGGGTTGCACCAGTTGTTTTCGCGTTGCCAAGCCGAATTTGGTAGGTGTAACGCGTCCACAGCTTCTGTCCCCGGGTCGCGCCAAGCCGAATTGCAGCGAGGGAGTAACGCGTTGTTCGCGGAGGCGAATCTGTCGATGGAGTGCGGGGCGTAGCGCTGCTGAAGTTTGTCGAACAGGTTGGGATTGAGGCGCCAATCGTCCGAGTCGAGGTGGCGGCTGAGGGCGTCGGCCTTGGCGTTGTCGGCGGACCGAATGTAGCGCGGGCGAATGGTGATGGCGTGTGTGTCGAGGAGCAGGTGTAGGACGCGGAGCTCGGCCATCATTGCACTCGAACGGGAGGTGCCGTTGCGTAGGACGGCGCACACTGCCTGATTGTCTTCGTGCAACAGAACTCGTCGTCCACGAAGTTGAGGGAGAAAGGACTGAATGGCGAGACGAACCGCCTTGAGCTCCTTCCACGTGATGTGCTGGGCACGATCTGACGGACTCCAAAAGCCGCGGGCGTTGGAGGAGTCGTTGAGGACAGCACCCCAGCCGTAGCCGGAGCTGTCGCAATGGAGAAACGCCGATTCGATCGGCCTGTGAATGGGACGCCCATTGTGTTTGGTGGGGACGGTTGTCCACCACTGAAGGTCGCGACGGAGCTGCGGAGTCAGGCGGACGCGGCCGGACCATTTTCCGCCTACAGTGCAATGAAGCTCGCGGAGGTAGAAACGGGCCGAGGGGATGGCGAGGAACAGGTACTGGGCACGGCCAGCGAACTGAAGGAGCTGTTTAGTAGGGAGCCAACGCGCGTTTCGCGTGGCTCGTTGCAGCAGGGTCTTGGCTTGGTTGGCCAAGGTTTGGAGCTTGGCGGCTAGGGCGTAGAAGTAGCCTTGGGCCGTGTCGAGGTCGATCCCGAGGTGCTGGCCGTACTGGACGGGGTCCCAAATGCCCTTGCTAGTGTGACGAGACAGGCCGAGTCGCGCCAAGGTGGCTGCTACGATGGAGCGTTGCTGAAGTGCCGCGTGGTGGGACGGGGCAAAGACGATGAAGTCGTCGACGTAGGGGAGGAGGCGTAGGCCGGGCGAAGTGGTTGCTGAACGAAGGTGCCGCACGAAGGCGCCGGTGAAGGTACAGAAGTAATAGGGGCTGAGTCCCATATCCCGGGGGCGCAAAAAAAAAAAAAAAAAAAATTGGGGCTGAGCGACCAGCCCATCGGAAGGCCGGCCAAGCGATAATGTTGTCCGCGGATGTTGACAGTGAAGTAATCGCGGTCGGAGGGGCGGATGCCCAGGGCGTAGAAGCCGTCTTGAAGGTCGAAGGAGAAAATGTAGTCGCCACGGCGGGTGAGGTGACGAACCTGGAGTAGGGATTCCATTCGGAGCCGTTTCCGTACGCAAAAGGAGTTGAGGAAACGGAGGTCGATGATGAACCTCCACTGGTTGTTGCCGGGCTTGGGGACCAGAAAACAGCGGGACACCCAGGGAGAGCCTGTCGAAGGTTCCCAAGCTCCGGAGGCGGTGAAGCGGGTTAGTTCGGTCGAAAGGAACTGGAGCTGAGCGGGTGTGGCGTCGTGCAGGGATGTGCCATGGTTGAAGGGGGGCGGCGGACCGCGGCTGAAAGGGACTGGAACGCCCTCCTGGATCCACTGAAGGGTTGCTCCGCTCGCGCCGATGTCTTTCCATGCCTGCCAACAGCGACGCACGCGATGTCGCATGAAGTCGGAAGTCGGCGAGCAAGAATCAGCGCGGCGGGGCACCCCATCAGTCGGAGCGCGGCGGCGCCGGGCGCGACGAGTCGCGGGGATGGGAGGGCTTCGGTGCGGGCGGGCCTGTGGGTCGCAAGGGGCGCGCCTTGAGCGGCCCCGAGCGGGCGTCGGGGCGTGGCCTGTCGGTGCGGAACTGGGCGGCGACGCTGCTCTTGGCTGCGGCGTGCAGTCCCAGTTCGAGGCGTTTGTCGTCGAACGCGCGATGAAGGGTGTCCAGCGCGTTTTGGCCTTCGGCTCGGGGTGGTGCGTCGAAGAAGCGTGAGTAGAGGTAGCGTTCTTCGACTTGGAGGTCGGGCGGCAGTTGTGCTTGGGCCTTGAAGCGGCGGAGGTAGGCGACCCGGATGGTGCATGCGTCCGTCGTTGTGCGGAGCGTGCGAACCGCGGCTTCGATGAGGCGCCATGGGGTGGAGACGGCGTCCGCGGGAGCGGCTTGGCGAAGCGACGCCAAACCGCTTGTAAGCGCCGCGATGGGCCACTTCGTTGTAGAGCCCATAGCAAAGCAGGTGACGGTACTCGTCGCGGGAAGCTAGTCGATTGTGCGAGGTGAAGAAGGCGTCGGCTGGGTCGTTGCGGGGCGTCCACAGGGCGGGACGCGTGGAGCCAATGGGGGGCAGGTCGTCGACGTACTCGACCGGCAGGTAGTCGAGCCAGTCACGTGGGTCGAGGAAGTCGACAGACGCGGGGTCCGTCGTTCAGTCGGCCGGCGTGGTCGGCGGGAACAAAGGCGGGTCGACGACGTTACTTTCCGGGTCTGTGTTGGTGTTGTTCCGCGAGGTTACTTTCGATTCGAGGCCGTCAAGCCGCGACAGCACGGTCTGCAAAATGCGGGCAATGCCGTCGGGGTCTGTATTCGACGCCGGAACCGAGTGGGGGGCAGGGTCGGAATGTGCCTGAGAGGACGACATGGGACCGTACAGGAGGAGGTTGGAGGAAGAGATTGGTTAAAACACCTTGCGTGAGGTCGAGCCTCACGATGCCGTTTTTGCAGGAGCAGATCTCTCGCAAAAAGGCAGAAGGTGGTCGACCCATTGTTGTACGGTCTTTTATACTATCCGACCTTTAACATGTTTGTGTAAGTTCTACCCGCGTCCCACTGAAGAAACGCGGGAAAAAAACTACGTTTTAACGCCCTAGTTTCACAAACGGAATTCGAATGATTCCAGCTGTCAGCTACAATTACCCGGGTACAATACCACCTTGTAGGTGTCCCGTACCGCGGGCGCGGCTTGGTGGTCTTGATGTCGCCCCCCCGGTCAGCAAACCTCTATATAAAATTATATGACCATAATCCATTTTTAGTCAAAAATTTGCTTACAAGAAAAAGCAGTGGAGGCCACCAAGCAAAAAAGAAGGAAGGAGGAAAAAAAAATCTAAGCCCGAGGAACAGGAAGGCATATTCATTTTCATATTGCAGCAGTTTTGATGGTTTCTGTGGCGTGCCTTCCTGTCCGTCGCGCTCAGGTTTTTTCCTATTTTATTCTTCTTTTTGCTTGGTGGCTTATGCTGAAAACTCTTAAGAAAATTTGCTATTACAGTTTTTGTGGTGTCTCTCCTTAATTAATATTGTTTCATCAGTTATTACAAAGAAAGGAGTGGAATATACCATCAAAGACGAAAAGAAAACAGGCACGGAAGCCAAAAGCCCTCGGAGCAGGGAGGCATGCAACAACAGCTGCACCACCCTCATGCATGGCATCACGAAGATAGGAATCCAACGTGCCATGAAGAACCACAGAAAGGCGCTACATGAACTCTTGATGCACGTCCCTAAGAAATCGACGGAAGGGCACATATGTAGACCGCCGTACTAACTCCTTCATGCGGTGTTATCTGTCATTACTAAAGTTCCTTGCAAGAAGCAGCATAAGCCACCAAGCAAAAAAGAAGAAAAGAGGAAAGAACCTATGCCCGAGGAACGGGAAGGCATGCCACAACATCAACAATGCCCTCTTGCAAAGCATCGCGGAGATATGAACCCAAAGTACCATGAAGAACAGCAAAAAGACGTTGCTTGAACTCTCGCCGTACATCCCCCCAAAAGCGCCGAAAAGGAACAGAAGTAGCTCGATGAACGCAATGTTGCATACGGACATAACTATCAGAGCGCAAAGAACGAGAGTTGGCAACACCTATGCCATGGAAGCGACGAGCTGCCACCAAAATAGCCATGCGATCAACCAACTCAGCCGCCATAGGCGCCAACCGGCCCCCATCCTCCAGAACGAAGGAGTAGTAGTCATGGACCGACTGAACCGAAGGCGTGCCAAGCAAAGCAAAAGTGCGGAGGTCCGCATCAAGTTTGCCATGCTGAGCTCCCAATTCAAGGTTGCATGGGAGTGGGAGACGAGCACCTATACGAGGAACATTTGCGTTCGTGCGAGCACTTGTAACCGTCACATCAACAACAAGATTACGGTGGGGAGCCATGAAGTCTAACCAAACCACGTCCCCATGACGATCTCGAGAAGTTTCCGACCGAATACGGCGGACCTCCAACCGCAAGTCCCGTCCCTTAGTAGCCCCCACTTCAAGCATTAACACTTCAAGCACGTGGACAATCCGATAGTGGAGTTGGATGACGTACCAAGAGCACGCGCACCGGGGGATGTGGTCCATAAGCATAGCAGATATGGAGCACTCACCCGACATAGAGGTGCCCGATACCGTCGACGAAGATCCAGACTTACGAGACTTTGTGGGAGCCTCATTGCACCGAGGGCACTTCCGAACATGAGAGGCGCGCTCCGCAGTGAGGCCAAGCACCCGGTGTGTATCTCTCATTAATACACGCGTCATGATATAGCCATCTTGATTTAAATTCATTCATTTTGTTACAAGAAAGAAATAGTGGAAATCACCAATCATTAAGAGAGAGAAAAAAACCCACATGTTTAAGTCCGAGGAACACGCATGACACAACATCGGCACTGCCCTCTTGGAACGCATCGCGAAGATGGGACCCCAAAGTACCATGAAAAGCAGCAAAAATACGTTGCAAGAATTTTCGCCGCACATCCCCCAAAAGTCTTTGGAAGGGAACACAAGTAGATCCACGAACGAAATGTTGCATGCGGACATAACTATCAGCAAGACGCAATGAACGAATGTCCGCATCACTCATGCCGGGGGAGGGACGAATTGCCACCAAAATTCCCATGCGATCAACCAACTCAACCGCCATAGGCGCCAACCGGCCCCATCCTCTATAGCGAAGGGATACTAATAATGGACCGACTGAACGGAAGGCGTGCCAAGCAAAGCGGATATAAACATTTTGATTTTCGTGGCGCCCGCCGGCGGCGCAGCGGCGGCGGCCCCGGAGGGGGGTGCGCTCGCAGGCCCGTCGGCATCCCCTCACCTCCCCGTGGTGGGCGCTGGAAACCCCGTAGCCGTGCCAAGCCTGGCACGGTAGGGGGCTAAGAGGGCCGACAACTCGATCCGCGGGATTAGCAGCTGTCGGGAAAGCCATGTACATAGGGCTTTTGAAAAAATAATTTCTGTGCAATACCGGCACCGAGATCTCCCGCTCGGCCCGTCCGATATGTTTTTTCGCGTACAGATACTACTAAGAATAGTCCTACCTCGAGGGGGTGGGACATGTATTTCATGAGCGACTGATTGCGAGGAGGGTACGGCCGGATCTGCGGCGGGGGGTGGGTGTTGGAGCCGGTGGTGGCCAGCCGGGAAGCAGCGCCAGGAAAGGGCGCTCGCTAGCCGCCGACCAGCCTTGTGCCGGTTGACACTTCTCAGGGGGGGAAGCAAGACATGGCATAGGCCGGTGGCAGGTCGCATGCGGAGGAGCGGCTATGTGAGGCGGCGGCGATCCTCAGGATCAACCGCCGCCGGAAGCCATGTACGGAGGGCTTTTTGGATAAATAAACTAACGTCTGTACCCGGCGTCGAGCTAGTTGGGGAGCAGCACCAGGGTAGGGCGCTCACTAGCGAGCCGCCACGCCGACGAGATACATCTCCCGAGGGGGGGGGGTAGGCTTGGGCGGCAAGGAGGCCTGTCGCGACGGAAGGAGCGACAAGATCTGGCGACGACGACCCTCCGGGTTGGCGCCGCCGGAAAACCCCGTACGGAGGGTTTTGACTAATTTCCGTGCACCCGCGGCCCGACGGAACCGGCTACGGCGACCTAACCCCCCCCCCCCCCCCCCCCCTCCTCGATACCCACTACCGGATAGACGAGACCCTTGCGGGGGGGCCCGGGTAAGCGCGGAGGCCCCAACCTCAACAAAGTCTACTAGGTGGACGCGCGATCAGAGGGGGGAGGGTACGGACGCAGGCCGGACTACCTGACAGGTACCCGGGTACCAGACAGAGAAAAAACCGGGGAAATGAGCGGGGAAAATTCAGGTGCGGAGGCAGGAGCGCCAATTTTTTCTATGTCTATGTGTCTCGGTCCCCCCCACCTGCCCTAGAGGTGACGGGGGACCTCGACAAGGACCGTCGCGTCGGCGGATGCGGCGGCGACCTTGGCGGGGCTTACGGGATGGGGCGGCGGGATCGACGAGCGACCACGCGAGGAGGGGTTTTTTGCCAGCCTTTCCCCTCCTATCTTCGGCAAGACCGAAGTCACGCGGGAGCTAGATTAGGTTGGCCCGTCGTCCCTCCCGAACGCCGACCGGCCTCGGCCGGTCGGCACCCCGGTTCGGTGGGAGCGGGCCGAGCATCGTGAAGGTCGAGCAGCAGTTTTGTTTTGCATTTCTCGACAAGTGGATCTATTTTTAGATCTGTTTTTCTTGATTACAAAATTATTACGCTGTTACTGCTTAGGCGGGGGGACTATGACAATTACTGCGGTTGCTTACAGTTTTTTAACTCCCGAGGAACATCGACACACATTGCAGATAGGTGTGTCGATAGGTATACCTGGTCGAAGAGACCCGGGCTAAACTCGCTTATAAGTCATGTATGGCTTGGTAGAGAGGTCCGAGAGACAGCAGTCGGTCCAGTTTGCCGGCACATGTTGTGTTTAATTTCCAATTTCCAATTTGATTTTCGTTTACTTAATATCATCAATACAAACATTTATAATTTACCGAATTTAAGCGGCGAAAAGCAGCGGTGTAAGACGATGACAATTTGATCCTGATTAATAGACCGCTCACAGCTCACCGAATGGATAAAATTACACATCAAAACGCACCCATGCACAATATACACAAACCACTTTTCCTTTGGGCCCGACTTGCAGCGATTGTACACCGTATGGATTTAATCCATAGCGGACGCCGCTAAACAATCGCTAGTTTTAATTTGTCAAATAATACGCAATAAAACATAAATGCAGTTTCGGTGTCGTTGATAACTTTCCACCCCGGGGGAAGTCGATGAGTACGTCAATACGCGTTTGTTCGGATGTGTGGTTTCCCGTAGAATTATGGGATTAAAACCGCACAATCAATCACATGTCATGTGCCCTGATTTCGCTTGAGCATGCGGCATTAGCTCATCGTCGGATTTGTTTGTCGGCGAGTTCGGGATTTAAGTATCATCTATATGTTGTGGACGCACATAGTGATAATCTAGAAAACAATCCCAATTACATGGACGGGCACTATCGTAGATAGATGGCCCGCGATTGTAAATTGTTCAATCATGGACAAGGGTTCAAGAAAGGAAGCATGATAGTTACAAGGGATAGTCGAGCCGGCCCCGTAAGGGGGCCAGCCGTGGGGACAATGGGAGTGAACATGGAAGAGTGGCGACCGGCAAAGGCAACGGTTGGTCGCCATAGGCGAGCACGCACAGTATCGCAGGTAGTGCAACACTAAGTACTATGGCATTGAAATTTGAAATTGTTTACAACAATACCAGTAAAAACCGGCTGTCGTCTCTGGGCCCCCTCTTGTGCTATGCTCAACCTGTAGTTGGACTTCTAAGCGTGAGGCAGACCGTGAACCACTAATCCCAACCTCTCCAATGGCAGTAACGATACCGTCTAAAACATACCCGTATCCAGGTATTTATAATTTTCTGATCTATACGTTTTTTTTTTTGGATACAGTATGAAAAATAAAGTGTCGCCAGTCTCCACGTTACGCGGCCTGCTCCAGCCGCTGCGGGGTCGCTGATCAGCAAGGCTGTCCAGCTGGAGCTGGTCGAGGCGAACCTGCCTGACCTCGGCTCCCGTGCGACTCCGGTCGTGCCGGAGCTTGGGGGGAAAGGCAGGTGAAAAACCCCCCTCGCATAGGTCGTCGTCGGTCCCGCCCCGATCCGTGCTCCACCCCGCCCGAGGTATTAGCCGCTCCTCTCGACGCAGCTCGCCACCTAGCCGAGTCTTCTCTCCTCCTTCGGGGGCTGAGAAGAGAGAATAACTAGGCTGCAGACGGTGTCCGGCTGGCTCTCCTGCCCCCGAGCCAGATTTTCTCCTGTCCCCTATCCTTTTCTCGTCTGTTTCCAACACCTATCTGATCGCGCTGTGGCCGTCCGTACCCTCCCCCGGTGGTTTACGTTGTTAGGGGGTCGCCTTTACGAGCAGTGTGCCGTTACGATAACCCTAGGCACACTGCCTGAGGCAGCCTATCGATAACCGGGTACCGACTAGGGAAGGGGTTGGAAGAACACAGGGATCGAGTCGCCGGTCCTCAAAAGATGGTGGGTACGGGAATTTTTCCAAAAACCCCCCGTACCGGGCTTTTCCGGCGGCGGGCGATCCTAAGGACCGCCGCCGCCAGACCGTGCCGCTCCTCCGGCTGCGACCCACCTCCGTCCTGCGTAGCATCAGGCCTCGCCCCCAGGGGAGACTTAAGACTCTCGCAGGGCTGGCGACTGCTAGCGAGCGCTGTCCCTAGCGCTGCTTCCCAGCTGTCCGCCGCCAGCTCCAACACCCTCGTCCCTCCGCTGATCCGTCCGTACCCCTTTGCGCCAAAAAATATTTCGCAAACTCCGCCCCCGCCCCATCGTCGGGAGAGTATCTGTGAGTATTTAGTCGCGAAAAGACATATCGGACAGGCCGAGCGGGAGATCCCTGTGCTGGTGTACGGATATTATGTTTTTCAAAACCCTCCGTACAGGGCTTCCCGACAGCTGCTGATCCCGCGGATCGCAGCTGCCGGTACCTCGTTCAGCCCCCTACCGTGCCAGGCCTGGCACGGCTATGGGGTTACCAGCGCCCACCGCGTGGAGGTAGAGGTAGGTGCCGACGGGCCTGCGAGAAGTACTATGGCAATACAATAGGCTACAATGTACATTAGCACCATACATAAGCGGTTGCTAACACCCCCCTTCAATGTAGCCAAGGTCTAGCCATACTACCTCGAGCTTGCAATAGGATATCCCGGCGTGAGATAACGGCTTGTTGTATGTCCCGGGGAGAGAAGTCTTGCGCTAGGGGCATGTTGAAGTTCAAGTAGGTGGTGCGAGATGCGCTTACGTAAACGCGTTGTTACCGGTTACCGGCCAATAAAAGCGGTGTTTGATATACTTCGTGAAGTGCTTGAATGACATGTAGCGGGGGAATAAACTGCCCACGGGCGAATTGGTCGGCACATCACAGAAGCGACCGGCGGAGAAGGAGCAAAGCGAAACACTATAGTCTTCAGCGTGTAGCCACTCGAGAGCAATAGCCGGACGGTGCTCGTGTAGACTCCCCGCCTTCGGCGTGGGCAAGGTTAGACCGACGCTAAGGTCAAATGAGCGTTGCCTAAAAAATAACCGGAAATGTACATATTGAAGTACTTCGCTAGCCCAAAAGGCGGTGGCCGGCGTGGGGTATATCTAACGAAGTGTGCTAGTGGTGAACGAAAGAAAGGCAACCAACCTATAGAGCGGCTGGTGTCGAGAGAGCTTTAAAACCATAGACATGGGTTCTTGAGCGAGGGTGCGGTTCGACCTTGCTTGGGCCGAAATGGCCGCCGTACCTGAACGAAAAGGTTCGAGAGAGGCTGCGGTTCGGCCTTACTTGGGCCGAAATGGCCGCCGAACCTAAAGGGAAACGTTCCAGAGAGGCTGCGGTTCGATCTTACTTGGGCCGAAATAGCCGCTTGCATGTGTGCATGAAAGATAACGACTATTCCCCAAGCACAGAAAGAAAGAAAAAATATCCAAGGTAGCCAAGTAAAGAAGCCCACAACCTGATGAACCATGGACAATGGTTCGAGAAGGGAAGCAAAATGGATTGTAATTATAATTGTCTACAACATGTACCGGGTGAAGCCGGTTGCTAGCTATGGGCCCTCCCTGCTCCGCCATCTAGGGAAATTACAAGCCGGGGCTAGACCATGAGCCACCCATTCCTACGTCTCCAAGAATGAGTTGGGAGAGTTTTACCCCCCCCCCTTCCCCCCGGGGGAGTTTTGCGTCTCATGGCGGTGGTTGTAGGGCAGCGTGGTTAGGTGTGGTTGTGGGGGTGAGGAACAATGTATAGTTGTGCGGGATTTAATGGGGTAGATGAGGAGGAGGTGGTGTAGCCATTGAATGGTATGCAAGTGGAGTTGTGATAGGATGCGTGTTGTGTCGAGGCGTGTTTTAGAGATGAGTTTATCGGGAGGGTCGGTGCGGAGTGTGAGGAGGGAGGTGAGGCTAGTGATGGTGGATGTGTGGGGGGTGCCAATGCGACTCATGACAATGAGGAGGATGTCAATTTAACTGCCATGCCATTGTCCCATTGACTGCGGAGAGCGTTGGCCATAGGAGTGTATTTGTCGCGGGTAAGTTGTGCGGTGTGAGAGAGGTTAGTGAATGTGCAATACATCCATTCACCTATGTGAATTTTGTCTAATTGAGGAGTTACGGTGTTTAGTGTTCGAGAGTTCGATAAATCTGGGTTCGAGGAGGCTGATGAAGTCGGGTTTGAGGGCGGGAGGTCTGAGCGAAGGAGGCAGTAATTCGTCCGGGAGGACAGCGGGGCAGGATGTGAGGGAGTCGGGGGATATGCCTTCGTCAGCGACAACAAGGCGGGTAGGCATGTCAATACAAGGAGAGGGGTGGCAGTCAAGCGGGATATTGATAGCAATGGGGGAGGCGAAGGATTTTATGGGTTTTTTACCGAAGTCTACTTAGGCTAGGGATCGATGATATCATCCGGACCATATCGACGTATTTTGTGATATTTTCGGAGACCCCGAATGCGAAATATACCCGAAATCGCAGCGAAATGCCCTTGCAAAATATCGACTATACCATCGATCCCTAGCCTAACTCTGAAATGATG
The DNA here is from genome assembly GCA_026401115.1 of Tetraselmis chui. Classification (NCBI taxonomy): domain Eukaryota; kingdom Viridiplantae; phylum Chlorophyta; class Chlorodendrophyceae; order Chlorodendrales; family Chlorodendraceae; genus Tetraselmis; species Tetraselmis chui. The sequence continues at coordinate 234,899 of JAPMLY010000141.1, forward strand.
GTTCCCCATCGGCCGCCGATGTGTCGCTCCAATAGGAAGAGGAGCAGATGTAAGGCGCAATTGTGCCGGTCTTGTCGGAGTCCCGACATCGAGGGGCAGTTCCCCGAAATGTGGTTGTTGCTTGTGAATTATCCACACATGGATTGGGCAGCGGAGGATGGGGTTGTCCGACAAGAGGCGGGTGTTGTGGACGTCCCACATGAATTCTTATTTGCGTGCGGATTGATTGTGGGTTAGGAAGGTGTGTTTGTGTGGAACGACAAATCCGCGCCCCGTCTAAGGTGGCGATGGCCAAGAGGGCGCCGTGCTTAGTGGTATGTGAACAAAGTGTATGTGTGTGTTTGATGCTGTTTTTTGTGTGCGTCTACTTTGAGGTTGGTGTACTTGCAGGGTGTGGGTTCGCCTTGTGTCTGAGTGATGAGTTTGTATGTCGTAATGTCGGCACGCACCGTGCAGCATGTAGTGCGGCACTGAGTACCATAGCAAGACATTAGGCTATTGTGTACATAAGCACCACACATACGAAGGCGGTTGCTAACATAAACCCTTGCCGTGATACATGTGATGACAGGTTTGGGAGGGCCGAGAGGAAACAACCGGCTCATCATGCTTCGGTACATGGTGAACGATTTTAAACCACCCCCCCCCCTTCCCATTGTGCCTTTACTAGGATCCACATAGGCCCGGTGGAGAGCGGCGACGGAATAGCGGCAAACATCTTGGAAGGTGCTATCACTTGGGAGACGGGGCGGACAACATGAGCAAGAGTGTATTCGCGCCCCCCACATTTCGGCACGTTTTTAGACGGACATGAGCCTATTCCAAGTTGACCCGTCTCACACGGTGGCTTTTTGTTAGCTCTGGTTGGCCAGCACCTGGGAGCGCTAGCAGGGGACCCTGTGTTGTGGAGATTTGCAGATAAGCAAGTTGCCATTGGGCAACTTATTAGTACCGGAAACGCAGAAAATGTAGTCGACCATGCTTTTTAAATAAGAAAATAAAAATAAGTTGCCAAAAAAACCACCTATTTACTGGTCGCAGGGTCTCGTTGCATATGCCATATACGAAACATTGTATCAAAATGTTTAGGCCGACTTTTTCAAATCATTAGTTTAGTAGATTGTAGTTGTGCCTAAGTAACGCCTTTCCGCTAATTTCGCGTGCGCACAAACACACACGCACTTACACACACACGCACACACTCTCTCTCTCACGCACACACACACACACACACACACACACACTCTCTCTCTCTCACACACACACGCGCGCACACACACACATACACACACAGATTTTAGCAAGTTGATGTAGCAGGGTATAGTTGGTATCATAAATCAAGTATTAGCGATAATACGTTCGGTTTTTTCTCGATACGAATTTGAATAGATTATGGGGCGAAACCGGAGCAAATACTGCATTTCCTTAAAACGTTTGATAGCACCCGAGGAAAAGTGGTGGCACGTATTGTAGATAGGTGTGTCGCAAGGTGTTCTTGAGCGGGTACCCCATATAATCCCTCGCCCTAAAATCCTTGAAGCTTGCTGAAATTCAAGGGCCGAGATACAACAGCCGGCCTAGTCAAGCGGCACATTTTGTAAGCAATCTAAAATTTGCACGATGCATTCGGTTGCCTCTCGTAAACACGATTAGTGGAACTTGGTGCTACTATAGGACATGCTGCGCAAGGGTAGGTGAGAGCAAACGTCACTAGCTGGAGCTGAGGCCAATGGCTTCAATAGGAGTTCCCATGCAGAGGGAAGCGGGTGTCTATGACAATTGAAAAGAACCGACACTTTCGCTTGATTACGCCTAAATGCGCATTTCATCGCTCATTAGACAAGCTAGCGGACATAAGGCTTTCCAGTTCGTGCAGTGAGAGAAACATATGCGGTCAGGGCGGTGTGCAGGCGCGGGGGGCTGAGTGTGTGTGTGTGTGTGTGTGTGTGTGTGTGTGTGTGTGTGTGTGTGTGTGTGTGTTTGTGCGTGTGTGTGCATATAACAATGAGTTTGGCAGCGCTGAAAACTATTAAAGCCGGCATACTGGGTTATCGCTACCCGAGGCTAACGGGTATCACATCACATCACGGAGGAACTGAGCAGCAATCGCATGACCAAACACTATCAAACAATATGCAAATAAGAGAGGTTGGAGGGAGGGAGGGGTGTGTATACGCATGGCATCTTCACACCAGCCACCTACGCGGAATCATCTACCACGTGAAGGCAATCCAAATACGGACGCCCCCAATAATTGAAGTTGTTGAACTGCTTTTCATCCACCGAGTTGTCGACGACGTCAGCCGTCACAGCACCCACCTCCGCAGTCGCCGCTGCCTCAGCCCCACCACCACCACCACAGTCGCTGGCCACATGCTCACCCTCTTGCCGTTTCTGTGAGGGCGCAACGTCCTCTCTCGTCAGCACAATCGGCGCGACCGAGTGCTGCTGAAGGTACTCCCCCATCATCTGACTTCCATCGCAAACCTGCTGCCTGCACACACGCCAGTGGCGCCACCGCGCCCACACATCATCAGCAGCAGCACGCCAACCATTCTATGCCCTTCCTTACCCAAACGGGAAAACAGTGACATAGCTGGCGTAGGTGGTTGTGAGCTCACCAGGTTTTTTGCATCAGGAGTGGCAGCATCATGAGCATTGGTGGGTCCACCGTCGGCACATTCCCACACATCACGTCATAAATCAGGGGCGCGTTCTTCACAAGCCCACCCGTCAGCACTCTCACCAGGAAGTCAGCATTCTGGATGCAGTTGTTGTGAACGACGTGGTACTTTCGCGCATCGCAAAACTCGAATGCCTGAAAGAGACAATCCAAAGGCATCATCACGACATCATTGGCAGCTCGTGGGCAAAAGCAAGCAGCACTACGCACTGAATGCCTGAGTGTTGGAAAGCATGGCATGCCCGAGAAAGATGACTGGCTGTGAAAAACGAGGTGGTAGGAGGGTGTGACCTCTATGAGACACTTTTCTGTGAGGGAGTGCAGCGGGGTCTTGATATGCAGGAACGGCAGTGTGTCCTCTGCCGGAACCGTCACCTCGCCGCCCTCCTTCATCAGCACCGGCCGCGCCTCCACCTCCTCCATGAAATTTGTAGTCACATCGTTCATATTGTTGGGACCGTAGTCCAGACAGTACAACTGTTGGTCGTCGTTTACGGCAGCACACAACAGCGACACAATGAAGTCAGCCAGTAATCGAGTCAGTGGCGCTGCCAACTCTCGGCCATGCCAAGAATACGACGACCTTGCTGCACGCTTATTTCCACACACATACTTTGGTTACTCGTGACTGTTTATTACACGGACAGGTGTTGGAGGCCGCCATACCTTGCCGGACCTCTTAACGTAGAGTAGAACGTGGTGGAATACCGAGCCGCCAACCGCGAGCGGGTTGTTGGGCCCCAGACCGCGGATAGGCCGCTTGTGAAGGTAAAGTCCGTCCTCCTCCCCAATATCCGCCGTCACAAAATAATGCACCCCGATAGAATGTTGAGCTTCCTTGGACGCAGCGAGAATTCGGGCGAAGAAGGCGGTCATGGTCTCCGGTGCCGCGGAGGTCGGAACGAGGGGGGCAGCCAGGTCCGAAGAGCCGTTGGAGTCGTCGAGGCGCGCCAAGTTAGCAGTCGACAGCGGCCGCTCGCGTTTTAGCGCACCAGTGCCAGCAGCAGCCGTAGAGCGGGCTGTTCGAGGGCGTAAGCCCGGTCCTAAGCCACCCACGCCGCCGCATGGTGCTGCGCCCTGCTTCGGGCGGCTCAGAGAGGGCGCTGCGCTCTGAGGTCGATCATTCCCTTCCGGGCTGGACATGCCGGCAACCTCAAAAAAATCGCGAAGACCTACGGGCTGTCCCTAGTTACGGGGAACGGCGGCGCTTCCCTGACGTTTCGACGATGAGAAAGAAGGTGTGGCTGTTCTGCACTTCTGCGAGCCGGACGAGGCGAAGTTATCAACACCGCTTTAAGACGACGGCAGGAAGCACAGGCAAAATGCTTAAACGCCCGGGAAATTTTTCCACATAGGGGCCGTGTGTGGACAGCTCGCTAGGAATGCTGCGGACGCAGATGTGGATAGCTCTGCTTTGAAAACGCTTCAGCACTCCCAAGCGTTGGCAGGCGAGTTGGTCAGTCACGGCGTGCAGCAATTCTTCTGGAACCATCGCGCATCAACCGCCGCACTAGTGCCTCGGGAGAATTGGGTAAATTGATTTCGTGCTGGCTTATATTATTATTTTCTGCGCCGGAGACCCTTGCCTTGGGCCCGGCAAACATTGTGCGGGCGCAGGTCTTATTCGAAACCCCATCCAAAGCCCTAGCCACAGTCAACGAATATATGTACAGGTTGGATGTACCAGTACCTGTAACTGAATGTAAAAACTCCAAACAATTTGAATATTATGAATTGGATTACAAGACAAATTGGTACAATATATTCCTCCGCCCCTTTACCCACTTGCCCCACCTCCCCCCCCTCCCCTATCCTCGTGTCCATAGTGCTTCTTCTAATTTGTATTTAACATCTGTAACAACGATACCAGGAAAAGCAGAGTCGCTAAAACGAAGAAAGTATATAATCACAAAGAAAGTAATGGAAACCAACAAGGGGGAAAAAGGGGGAAAAGGGGGAAAACAAGCCTAAGACGGAATGAGTTTGAAAATTTATATTTTGAACCATGATTTGAATGATGATTTTACACAATTAAATGAAAATACGAAATAATTATAGTAAGAAACAAAAGTGAATTCCACATCTTGCGACCTACACATTTAAGCCCCTCCGCGAAGGGAAGTACGTATTTGCATCCCTGCCACAGATAAGGTGTACAACATACCGCATTTAGGACTCGAGAGTGCTATGGGGAATATTCAACTCACGCCGTTCGCTGGAGCTTCTGTGGCGAGTATATTCCTAATGTAGTACATACGATTGTAGGACTCGTACGTTTTGCTATTGTTATGAGATCCTCATGGTGGGCATGATAATGGACACATCCGTACGTTGTACTCCGGGGGAGTCTTGGCCCTAATATCTCGCCAATAGTGGAAGTACTACGGGAGCCCGTTGCTCGGGCAGTACGGGGGTATATATATGAGATATATCCCCAATGGGCACCGACTTTTAGGCGCGGTACTTGGTTACGGCGAACGACTCCGGACACGGAGGTGCCGGGTTCGGTTCCCGGTGATGGCATTTCCGTGCAACCCTTCGACATCTACTATTGCATTCCGTACTTTCCGGGGAAATGCACACCCGCAACTGTACAACCATTATAATTAGCTTATGTCCCTAGTACAATACTAGCGTGCTTACGGGTGAAACTTAGTATAGCGTCAATACGCTCATGAATCCTAATCACGTTTGCCCGAGACGACAAACAGCACCTCACAAGAGACGAGCTTCCGAGGGTCGCGTGACGCTTTGAGATTGAAGGCGAGCTAGGCTTGGCTACTTAAGCCATCGCAGTGGCGGGAGGAGACAAGTAACTTTTTTCTTTATCTTTCAATTACATTCAGTTTCATTGCAAAATTCTTGCGCTTCATTTTTGCATCGGTCGCAATTAATTGTTACGCAATCTATTCTCTAGGCAAACTGCCACACTTGTCTCGGAGCGTTCGGTCTACATGTTGACACATACGCGACTAGCGAAGACTTGTTGTACGTTACACTTGACAAAGGCTGCATTGGGACTTGGTAACTACGTAGTGATCTTGGCTCCAGTTAAGTTAAGTACAAGTACGTCAGGTCTACACCAAGACCTAGGCAGTACTAGCAAAACAACTTTACACGTAACCCAACAAACATACTATAAGTAAACATGGCATAAACCTTAGCGTATCAATCTTACCTCATATTGACAACCCTAGTTACATTCGTATACATACACGACAACAACCATCCCATCTACGGCCCCCAACAATCGGAAACACCGTGGATACTTTCGTATCACGCCTATCCTCATCCTGCCATATGCATATAAGATAAATGGGCTTCGGCTGAGTCTCCGCACGCCTTGAAGGTTAGGGAGAGAATTACTTCAATATCTCCTAGGCTCACATCCGAAATCTCACAAGCTTCGCCACCGCCGTCGTGAGCTCGTGACTACACTCAAAGACAACATCTTGTGTTTCTTATCCCAAAGTACCGCTAAGCCTTGCCCCCTACCCCCACACCTCAGCCGTATACAAAGGGTTCGTAGCATTAGCCAAGTACTTGTCGAGTTCATGTTCTCGCCTTTGGTTATATCTTACTCCCGCTAAGCCTCCGCATCAAACATCGATGTTTTCATGGGATCATGATGCATCTGCCGCATCATCCGCATCAATGCGTCCATGAGTCAGTGCCGTGTTTAATCAATGCGTCCATGAATTTGTGCTTTATTTAATCAACGCGCCAATTAATTAGTGCCCTATTTCATCAATGCGTCCATGAATTAGTGTCCTCATTAACCGATGCATCCATGAATTAGTGCCGTATTCAATCACTGCATCCATGAATCCGTTGTGTATTCAATCGATGTAAAACGAATCATGTTCACAATTGCAATACATCGGTCTCATCGATGCACCCCCTTTAAAATTTCTTAAATAAGATAACTCTAGAAGTCAATAACAATACAGTCTCGCTAAGCTATATACACGGCTACCATCACGTAGTAATCCGGCTCATAATGTCATGAGAACTGTATCCAATGTTGAAATGCATTTACCCCGCATTGTTGATGCATCAATGCATTTGTCCCGCATTGCCCGCATCAATGCATCCATGAATTAATACTACCCTGCTTACTCGACGCGTCTATAAAAATTGTGTTTTTTGACATCAATTACCGATAAATAAGTTGTTGTCTCAAAGCGTACCCAATACTGCCATACAAGGCTTAGGGTTAGGGTTTTAGGCCGGGGGGTCTCCTAGTCCATCCCTCTCCATGGGAGTAACAACATAATATAAATCATGAAGGGATAGACATAGTCTATCGGTACGAAAAAATTTGAGAAATATTACCTCGCTATCTCCACGATGCGATGCCCGCTCCCACCGCTCGAGGGCGCTCATCATCCTAGCTGGTCAGCGTGTGATGGTCGAGTTGGGCCTGCCTTACCTAGGCTCATGTGCGACTCCGGTCGTGCCGGAGTTGGGGGGGAAAGGTAGGCGAAAAGCCCCCTCGCTCAGGTCGTCAAAGGCCCCAACTCGATCCACGCACACCCTCGTCCGAGATAATAGCCGCTCCTCCCGTCGCGGCTCCCATTTAGCATGGGTTTTAGGATTTAGGGTTTAGGGTTTTCATTTACGTGTCCACGAATTAGTGCCCTATATAGTCAATACGTCCACGAATTAGTGCCCCAATTAATCGATGCATCCACTATTTAGTTACCCATTTAATCGATGCATCCACGAACTATTGTCCTACTCAGTCAATGCGTTCACGAATTAGGAAAATAATGCTTCAAAATTTGATGCATTGCAGTTAATGCTTGATCTTTAATTTCCGAGGCTGATGCGGAGGCTTAGCTCCCGTCGTAGGCACTAAGCAGTTATTCGTTTCAAACACCTTATATAAGACGGCACATGAAGCCTCCGCACTCTCTCCCAGGGATTCGTATTACCAAGGGACCGTCCGTCTTAGCCGTTTGCCATAACGCTAATATCAACACCTCGCACATCGATACTTTCAATGCGGGGTACCAATGATAAGCGAGAGAGGGTTGGTCGCGTCACGAGAGCGCGCCGTTGTTATTATTTCGCAATCGCGGCCAATAGAAGCACTCTAGCCATCGGCGCGGCGGCAAATATAAAGGTCCCGAGAGTAAGGGGTACGCATGCATGTATTCCCTCAGTACCATCCCGACCTCTCCATGATGAGCAATGGAAAACACCCCAATAACATGTTCTTACTCGCAGTGCATGGGCAAGAGTGGAACAGACAAGTTGCCGTGGATATCGACGCGATTGACCGTCGATGGAAGGGTATGTACAAAGGGCTTGTGAATATGATATGTGCCCCGGCTAGTGCCAACACTATATATCCCACCCTTGGACTTCTTGATATTTTAATTTTCTACCACTTGGGCTCCGCCTTATTTCCCTTGGAAGCAGAGCATTGCAATGTACTTGGGAAGGATATACTCCTTCACGGATGTTCTACATGGTAGGGGCGGACTGAGGCGGGGGACGAAGAAAACAAATAGCAAAACAAAGGAAAAATGTATGCAAAGGAATGCGGTATGAAGGTTTTGCCCGCATGAAGGAGTTTGCACGGCGGTCTACATTTGTTCCCTTCCGTCGATTTCTTAGGGACGTGCTACGTGAGTTCATGCAGCGCCTTTTGTGGCTCTTCATGGAGCGCTAGGTTCCTATCTTCGTGATACCACGCAAGACGGTGGTGTAGCTGCTGTTGCATGCCTCCCTGCTCCGAGGCCTTATTAGGCTTCGGTGCCTCTATTCGCTTCTTCTTTCACGTCTTTACTAGTGGATTCCACTGCTCTCTTTGTGACAAATCTTGACTGATTTAATACAAACCGAAGTCATGCGGGAGCTAGATTAGGCGAGCCCGTCGACCCTCTCGAACGCCGATCGGTCGAGGTCGGTCGGCACCCCGGTTCGGTGGGAGCGGGCCGTGCATCGTGAAGGTCGAGCAACAGTTTCATTTTGAATTTCTCGACAAGTGGATATTTAGATCTTTATTTCTTGATTAGAACATTATTTATGTTGTTGCTGCTTAAGCGGGGGAACTTGGGCAATTACTGCGATTGCTTAACATTTTTCAACTTGCAAGGAACGTCGGCACACGTTGCATATAGTACGTGCGTCGATATGTGTACTTGGTCGAAGAGTACCCGGCCTAGTCGTTCTCCTAATAGTGTCCTAGGTGGCAGAGTATTTATGGCCGCTTGACAACAGTCGGTCTAGTTTGCTGATATTGTTGTAATACAATGTCGATTACAAGCAAAAATGCGAGTACGTAAGCTGTGTACTTAATAGTATAATGTACATGTACAAATAAGCTCCCTGCTGTCGATTCGTCCGCCGGGATGAGCAGGAGTAGCCGGGCCGCGGGACGTGATGAGCAAGGGCTAGCGAGTATTGGGTGCTTAACATATGAGGGCAGTTATGGGTGCTATGCGCATGTCGAACAGTCGACCCCGCATTGCGTAGCGGCTATGCTCGTGGCGCAGAATATAAACTACGCAATTTTACTGAAAAGCGTGAGTTGGATATTTTTTAATCTGTCTTTCCCATTTCCACTTTGGAGAGAATGGTTGCTGTTATGACCTCTAAGAGTGTCGGACTAGGCCTTGGGAGTTCTTGGGCCGTAACGCATGGAGAGATTTGGAGGTTTCTTGGCTACAACATGGCCATCATGGTGTTGCATTCCGGAGGGCCTAAGGAGGGCCTTCAGCTGCAAGAGGCCAACGCCAAATACGAGGACGTAGCCTTCGAAGCACAAGATCTAGGTGTTAATCCATGTACACACGGAATGGCATGAAGGGGGATAGAACCGCCGCTTCCCGGAACGGAGTTGTACGCCTTATCCAAGTACCGCCAAAAGTCGGTACCCGATAGGAACATATTGTGTATATGAACCCATCGCATCGCATCGCGACTGAGCGGCGAACACCTGTAGCGAACACCTATAGGTGGAGGGCCAAGACCCCCCCGGAGTCTAGCGTAGAGATGTGTCCATTAGTAGTCCTACGGAGGGATATGTAAACGCTCCCCCTTAATGGACAAACTCCGGCCGGTGCCCTAGTAAACCCCGCGTAAACGCGGAGGGCCCATAACATGTTGAACCATGCAAACACGGTTAGTGTGGAAGATAACTCACGCAAACGTAGTTACACTTCTGTTGTCCCGACACCACGCATGTAGGCTGGTTGTCCTGTTTGCGTGACTGTGACTGTAAACAAGATATGTGAACACTAGGTCAGTATGGGCTGGACTATTCTCGATTCGTGAAGTTGATGCGGTGCTTCACCTCCCTACTTCCGGCGACAACACCGACCCCTTCGACCCCATCCACCTCTTCACAGATAAATGGAGTGCAACTATCCATTCAGCCCTAGCTCCCGGTCGAATCATGACAGTTGACGAGTCCATGGGCTTATGGAAGGGCTAACGGGGGGAGTATGGGGGCAATGGATCCATGCCTGATTAAATGTTTGTGGCTAGGAAGCCAATTAAAATGTGGTCGCGAATCGAACACCACCGCGGACTGTGACACATGCTGCATAATCTTTATAGAGCCGTTTGAGGGGAAGGAGAGGATGGCGAATAAGGAGTTTTGCAATGAGTGTGGTAAGAACCATGCCAAGCCCATGCGGAGCACCAAGCAGTGGTACAACAGCGGACGCACGGCGATTGCAGGTAGTGGCTTTGCTAGCGTGAACCTCGCGCGTGGATTTGCGGAGAATGGTATGTACACAATTGGTAACGTGAAGAGCTGCCACTCAAAGCTTCCTCGCAAGTGGTTCTTGAGCAAAGCGAAAAAGAGAGGGCAGCGTGTAAGTTGCACATCCACACTCAAGGTCGGAAATCATAAGTGGGAGCTATTAAGAGCGGTGGATCATGACAAGCAACTCATGGGCTTGCTGGGGATTGCCGGAACCACAGCCATGGGTGAGAGACTAACCCGCAATTATTCCATTTTGCGTGCGGATGGAACAAGCAGTGTTCAGCAAAGGACCTTGGAGCAGTGGGACATCCATGCTACTTATAGGGGGAACTTCAATGCCATCGACATGCGCAACAACAAGAGGTAGGGTCCTACCTCATTTGAGGACACCGGAAGACCCACAAGTGGTGGGTGCGGGAGTTTCAGATGCTTATGAGAATGGCGGAGGTGAACGCATTATTATTGTGGCGGAACTTCAAGCCGGGGCATGTGGATTGCACGCCAGACATGTTTAGGCGCCGCCTCGCCTACGAGATTTTGTACCATCCGGTTTTGATGCGGGAGATGGGGGAGAGGGAAGCTTTGCGCCAAAATCTTGCGGGCTCCCACACGTTGCAACGGAACCCCATCAAGGACAGCAACCCTCTCAGCCGAAGCATGAGTCTGTCATGCAAGAACTGTGGCAAGAAGACCATGTGGCCTTGCAATTGCGCGCCGTGGATGGATGGAATGGAGAAGCGCATGAAGAGGGGCTGCATGTTTACTTGCAGCCCGGCCCAAAACCCGGATTGCTTTGCCCGCCATGTCAACGGTGCGGAGCCAAGGAACCGACTTTCTGTAGCTATGGTGCAAGCATGGGTGAAGCGGAAGGCAAGGAAGGCAGCCTCAGGTGCCGGGTCGCAAGTGGAATCGGAGCAGGTGGATGTTTAAGCGCTAGCATCGGGTGGAGTTGGTCATTTTCGTCGCCATACTTTGTTGGCGCTGCGTGATGCTTTTGTTTTTCATTTCTGTAAGATTTCAAAAATGTAGTATGACTCAATAGCGGTCAAATTATGTTTTAATATGCACAAGGATGATGTTTGACGATGTTGCTTTAGTTCAGCCCCCCCTTCTGTATTTTGTGGGCACTCAGATATGCGCTAAGTATTAAATTCTAGCTTTGGACCCTGACGACCTTTTTTATTTTACACCATCATGTGACTACTGAGATGACCAATTTTTCAAATCAACTTCCATTGTCGGAGTGCACGTATTGTTTGCTTTGCAATGGGCCTTTCATTAGCAAAATTGAGTCACAGGGCATGATGTTGTGAATGGAAACGTCAGTTGATGTTTGGCGGGCAAAAACAATACTGAAATTTCGTTGAACACCCTCGTCCTACACACTCCGAAAAGCCATATGTACGAACGTTTTTCTTGCCGAGCATGTCTCCCTAACAAGTTCAAGCCATAAACAACATTTTTTGAGAAGGGTTTGGTAATTGGTGATGATTTTATGAAACTATGACATGTGCTAGAAGTGGTATAGGTTCGGTCACTTGTGGCCTGACCTATGATCAATAGACAATAAAGGCCCGTGCTTGGGTACTTTGAAAGCTCCCCGCCAATTTTCACGCCCGGCTATGCGCAAGCTTCAAAGGCCAACGATCCGCGCGCTAGGTTGCTACACTCCAAGTCAACCGCCCCTCAAGCCCAATAAGTCCCTAGCCCGTGCCCATTGATTGTATTTCCAGGCACGTGGCAAGAAAACCTAGTGCACACGACATGCCATTCTCGGTGTCGCCGCTTTGCAGACGGCCGGGTGCAGCACACTCGGCGGTTACTAGTGCAATTGTGCAAACATAATGAGAATCTGTTGTAAGTAATACCGTATAAGTATTAGTTGCAGATAGCTACTGTAAGCTACTCTAGATATGATTAGTACATGTCTAGATCGGACATACCGATAAACTGTTTGACTCGGTACAAAGCTGTCGCTAGGCTATAGCTCTCTCACTTCTTTTGTCCCGACACCACGCTTGTAGGCTGGTTGTCTCTGTGATTGTCCTGTTTGCGTGACTGTGACTGTAACTACGTTTGCTTGAGTTATCTTCCACACTAACCGTGTTTGCATGGGTTATGGGCCCCCGCCTCACGTCACTCACGCGCGACAACCTGGTTCGGCGAGATGCGATCGATAGCTCTCCCGTAGAAGGCAAGTCTTTATAGGCACTTAGTACTTTCACCTTGTAGTCGGCGGTATCGCCAGTATAAACTGCAATTTAAAACCCACCTCCACCCCTCTTAAGTCAGCTACTCGACGGCGACAGACAACCACCCACACCGACGCACTCGTCGTCGTGTGGACAGGGTGCACACATGTCCAAGATGGAGAAGGTGGGGGCGCACTATCGGGTGAATACGCATCCACCGGTTGCACGACAGCCCTAGCTTACCTTTTTATTTTAATATTATCTTAGCGACTCAGCCGCCAACGCAGCGCTACACATGTCATGGCCTTGGCCTCGACTTGTGCCCCACACTGTGGAGGATACAAAAAAGGTGCTTTGAGACACCCCGGGGCGTCAGGCCGAGGGGTCGGCGGGCATCAGGCCGTCTCTCTAAAACCGCTGATAGGCAGAAGTCCGGCTAGCGGTTTTTGCCGCCGCCTGTTTTTTATTCTGCTCTGTCCAGTATTCAGTGTCGAGTAGTCTCCCGGTTTGTCGCGACACTACGTGTACCGAGCCACGCATAGAGGCATGCATAACATGCACATGCATGAATATCGGCCCGCAAACTATGGGCCGGAAATCGAAAGCGTGTGCCCACAGTAATTGGGGCGTGCCGATGAAGGTGCTCACGTCAGTGAACAACGCGCCGTGGTGTGTCGTTCGAAAATCAGCATTCTATACCCCCCAATCGAGTTGCATGGCCATCACGGCAGTGCGTGGCGGGTAATTAAATGCGTGCCGCTACTAGCGGACTTTATTATGGGGAGAGTGGAGAAGGCCTGATCAAAGGGGCGCCCGAAAACTGCAGCCGTTAACTCGGTGATTGTTGTAATAAATAATTTTCGATTTTCTTCACTTTTCACGTGTTTACTTGTGGATTCGGTTAGTTCAACTCCCCAACGGCAACGACGGTCTCCCCGCGGATGTGGGTGTCTTGCACTATCACGGCATCCGAGGCTCAAAACTTGCCCTTGATGCCGTGGTTTCCGGTTTGTTCGGCGTTTCTAGCCCCCCGTCACCCGAAGTCGCTCTCCGCCATGATGAGAAGACCAAGTTCGAGAGGTATTCGGATGGGGGTGAGGAGTCGCCCCGACATCCGTTCCATTCCCTTTGCAGTCACGGAAATTGGTACTCTCGGCGGCCACGCCACGGCTTTCTTGACGGAGCTAGCCAAGCAGGCAGCCGCATGTAAAGGGATGCATGTGGGCAAGTTGTTGGCCTCTTGGCGTCGAAAGGTCTCTCTCGCCGTCCATGTTGCTTACGCGGACAACGTCTTGCGCGGTTTGTCCGCCGCTGCGGACGGCGTGGAGGCCGCTTCTTCCTCGGTTGGGATGCCTTCTCCTGCCACGGCGCTCTTCACCCGCGCCATGGGCCGCAAGCGTCCCCGTGCTTCCTCGAGCGGCACGTGAGGCGCCGCTTGTCGCCTCCACGTGTTGCATTCTCGGCGTGGCCTAGGAGTTTCCTTAGTTTAATCTGCTAGGTTTGTGCACAATGTAGTGCTTTCCTTTTGCCGTGCTTTGGATTCCGTCATCCTCTTGTCACTCTCGCCCTTTTGTTTCCCCTCCCACTTTCCCTGACCGTGCTCATCTTCTTCTTCTTGTAACCAAGAATTTTTACTTGTGGATTCCAATGCTTTCTTTGTGACATCATCAAATTTTATTGACGACTGAATTCATACCAAAAAATAAATGCGAGCAGTCCGCAAAGTAGTGTGCTCACTGTGCTTAGGGGTAATGTACATGTATGTACAAATAAGCTCCCTGCTGTCGATCCGTCCGGATGAGCAGGAGCAGGAGCAGCCGGGCCGCGGGACGATAGCGGTACCGCAGAGCAGACGAAGAGTCTCGTGACTTTCCCGGCAGGCGTTTCTCGGCTGCGTATGCGAGAGGGCTCCTGTCCCCCTTTCGGCCTACTGTACGTCATCTGTGCACACATAAGCAGCTTTTGTGGGAGGATAGAGTGGCTGTAGTCGGTCACTTGTGCCCATCGAGGGCGCCGTCTTCTGGTGTAGTTGATAGATACATATCATAAATTCGCCGAGATGGAGCGACCTGGGTCCCGCGGCTCGTACGGGCTTCAGAGCAGTGGCATGGCCAAGGCGCCTACAGGCAACCCGCTAGCGCCACCCCCACGCCCCGGCACGGGCCAGGGCATGGGTCCTCCTCCCTCGCGTAGCGGAAGTATGAGTGGTAGCGGTTACGGTATTCCGCCCGGTACTTCGGCACAGCGGATGGGGATGGGCAGCCGTGGCGGAACCGGGGCGGGCATGCGACCAGGAACCGCCAACCGCGGCGTAGGCCAAGCACTCAACACCGACGTGCAGGTAAGCGTACGATGCACTCGATAAGCGTCTTCTGCAAGACCCTGTATCTCCATCTTATGTACGTCGAGTTGTGGGTGCTTTCGCGCGGCCGGATCCTTTTCGTCGGGACTGACTTGTCCGACCGACTTCCGTCGCTGCCTATACAACACCGCACGAGTCGCTGTGCTCGACTCTAACGCTGCCCGTCGTTGAATTTATTGCATCTGTGATGTGTCACGCAGGTAGCGGAGCGGCCTGTGACACAGCAGGGAATGAGTGGAATGAAGACGGCCGGGCAGGGGCCGGGGAGGCAGGTGTTGGATAAAAGTTACTTTTTGGCGGAGCTTCGACAAAAGAAGCAGGAGTTACTGCAGGTCAACGAACAGATGGAGGTGCGGGCGCGGATAGGGCCATGCCACCAGCATCTACTGCACTGGAACTGCTGGAGTGGACTTCTGACGCTGTGCTGTTTCTTTGTGTGTGCAGGGTGAGATCAATGTGTTTGAGCAGAACGCGGGAACATTCGATAAGCTGAATGTGAAATATGAGCAGCTGCAGAAGGAGGTGAAGGGGCTGCAGGGCGAGCTGTCAGACTACAACATGATCCTGGATAAGGTGGATTTGCTGTGCCAATGTCATCAGCGGGGGGGTTGAAGAGACAGTTGATTGCAGTTCCCTCGTCCATGAAAATGAATCCTGGTGGAAATTTGAAGCGTCACAGATGAAAAGGTCCATTGCTTAGGATCTTCCTCTGCTGATGCGTTGTTTTTTGCTATGGCGGCAGTCCAGCACCAACGTGGACCCTGAGGAGATCACCAAGCAGTACATGAAATTAAAAGAGAAGAATGATTCGGAGCGGCGGCGGCTGGAAAGTATCTACACCGAGCGCGCAGGACTGGATCAGCGCAGCCGCGATGTGGAGCAGCAGATCTGGCAGCAGCAGAGCAACATGGAGGCCAAGTTAAGCCAGCTGGCGCCCACCTCGCGCGAGCAGTACCAGGCGCTGATGGCGGAGGTGCAGGCAATGCAGCCGGAGGCGCAGCGGATGGAGGCTGAGATGATGGCGTTGGATCAGAAGGTCGCTGCTGCGGAGGCGGAGTTGTCGAGCAACAACATAAAACAGCGGGCACTGTCTCTGCAGGTGAGTGCCTGCCCACCCCATAAACTCGGACTTTAAGCATGACACACAAATACACACACACACACACACACACACACACACACACACACACACACACACACACACACAATTGTGCGGACAGTGACATTTGGTATGTGCTTGGTGTGAAGAATATCATCCCGCATAGAGGGGAGAATGGTTTGCTGCGCAATCCTGTTGCTTATCATATTTTGTATTGGGATCATAACGATTGCGCTTACATGTTATGCTATCTGATGGAGGGGATGTACGGGAGTTAGCCTAGTATGTGGGTGTTTGCATAGTATGTGGATGGTTTCTGGTGGGCTGAATTGTGACACACACACACAGACACACACACACACACACACACACACACACACTCAAACAGAGAGAGAATGTGTGTGTATGTGTGTGTGTGTGTGTGTTGGGGGAAGGGGGCTGGACGAGTAGAGCTATTTAAGAAGGGAAAAGGAAGAGGAGAAAGCAACGCGATGTCCTATTTTTTCCCTTGATGTGTAAGCGTGTGTGTGTGTGTGTGTTTGTAAGCGTGTGCTTTTTGGGCGGGGGGGAGGAGTCCTGGCATTAACTTTAAAAGTGTTTCATTGATATAGAGGATCCATACATATGTGCGGGTATATGTGTCCGTTTAAGATGTGGCTGGGGAGGGGGGGGGCGGGCGGAAAGCCTGTACTGTATTTTGCTGCTCCTCAACCCCACGCCGTGTTCTCACCATTTGCAGGAGCAAATTCGGCAGCTGACGGAGCGTAAGTACGAATTGGAGGCTGAGGAGGCCAAGACGAGGCTGAGTCCGGAGGAGCAGGTGGAGCAGCTGAAGTCAAAGATCAAACGGGACAATGCGGAGGTCGACCGTCTCCAGCAGCAGGTAGCCCTCCCGACTCGCGTAATTCACCTAAAACCTTGTTAACTCCGCCATGGAGCAATTAGTATTAATCACGCGGCGTGGCAGCCGGTGCACTTGTGTTGCTCCTGTCATAGAATGCTGCATAACACTTCCGTGTGTGTGTGTGTGTGTGTGTGTGTGTGTGTGAGAGAGAGAGAGAGAGAGAGAGAGAGAGAGAGAGAGAGAGAGAGAGAGAGAGAGAGAGAGAGAGAGAGAGAGAGAGAGAGTGTGGAAAGTGTCTGTGGCACAGACATGTTGTGATTACTTTTATGTTGAATGTGGCGCAGTTTACGATTTGCCGCATCGGCTGTCATTTTTTGTGTGTTCACAGTGTGTCTTGGTTGTGTTCTAATTCATTCATGTGTTGGGTTCTATTGTGCTTATTGTATGCAAGTTTGTTGGAACATTAGTGATTGCGCTATATAGCTTATTTATTGTTCTTGGTCCACCCGTATCGATTGTGTGTGTGTGTGTGTGTGTGTGTGTGTGTGTGTGTGTGTGTGTGTATTTTGGTCTATTTTGTTTTCGTTGATTTGATTTAACTATGTATTTCAAAGATATATGTTTCATCTTAGTATGACATTTTAGTATTGTACTAGTTACCTTTGTGTGCTACATGGTGTGATTGTTGTTGATTGATTGTGCGCGTCTTCCGTATTCGAGGTTGTGACATACTCTTTCCAGCGGTGTGTGTGTGTGTGTGTGTGTGTGTGTGTGTGTGTGTGTTATAATTGTATGTTTATGCACACGTGGCAGGCGCGGGTTGTGCTCGAGAACATTAAAAAGCTTGAGGGTCAAGTGGGCTCTGTGAAGCCGGTCGAGGCGGCCAAGCCGGCGCCCGCGATGGCGCCCATGCCGGAGCTGTCACAGGCGGAGGACACGCAGGGCAAGTACGATGAGCTGCTGGCCAAGGAGCAGGACCTCAACAGCTTTCTGTCGAGCTTCCAGAGCCAAATGGCGGACCGGAAGGTGGACCTGCAGAGCAAGCAGGAGGCGGTGGTGGCGGCACTGGAGCGGGTGTCCAAGGCGGGGAAGGTGGTGCAGAGCAAGGCGCTGCCGGACTCTGGGAAGTTTCGGGAAATGCAGGACGAGCTGGAGTATAAGAAGATCCAGGTGGAGAACGCGCAGAACACCCAGGTGCGGCGGCTGCTGGATGGCTGCGCGTCCGTGGTGTGGGTGCTGTCAAATCGTTAAGGGATGGATAGGAAGGTGGAATGGTTGCAGGGCTTGCAACCCTACTTTCTGCTACTAAAACCCTAAATTTGGGGGACATCCGACGACTCCCGCTTCGAACTTCCTGGTCAGACTGGTTGGGCTGCTAGCTATGGCGGTGTCAGGGCTGCGCATGGCTCTCGTTTGCGTCATTCTTAGAGTCCATTCAAAATTGATATTACGACCTAGAAAACCATAGTTTACCCTAGTACGTACCCTGGGGAGCATTGAAAACTGCTGGGCTTTGGCTTGAGCATGGTGTGATTCTGAACTTCTATTTATTAGTCGACACTCCATTTGTGTCATGCAGCCGGGGTGATAGTTCGCCATTTTTACCCGTGCGGAAGTGGAAGTCTCCAAGTACCTTAAACCCTAAAAACTGATGGTTTGTATGTCCCCCCGGGCGGCAGGTTCGGCTGAAGGATGAGCTGACCATGAGGAGGGCTGAGCTGGAGAAGATCGACACCCTGGAGGACAAGATAATGGAGGAGCTGACCAACCTGAAGAAGAAGCGGGCGGTGATGGACGAGGAGCTGGCGGAGTTTGGGATGGTGGAGCAGCTGAAGGTGAAGGCGGAGAAGACGAAGAAGTATCTGGAGGAGCAGCGCTTGGTGCTGGCAGGCCGGAAGGACCTCATCAAGGTAAGCCTGCCATGCAGAAAAAAGAAATACTTACAAGGTTTTAATAGGGTTTGTAAGTCTGGAAAGTAACGGATTGAGGGTGACAAAACCGAAAACTGGTTTACAATTGATTACAAGAGAAAATACTGAAAGACATTTTGACCTAAAACCCTGAATTATGCCTATCATTTGTGACGAGTGTTTGGCACACCGTGGTCTGAGCTGTGGGCTCTAAACTTTTCGTGTTGCCGTGGTAGACACTTGCGAAGGAGAAAAAGGCGAAGCTGGACGCCAAACTGAGTCAGCTGCAAGAGAAGGACCTCCATCTGACGTTGGAGCGGCTCGAGCAAAAGATCCGCACGCTAGAGCAGGGAATCTTCACGATGGACGAGTTTGTGCGCGGGAAGGAGGCGGAGGCTGACTTTAAGCCGCTGGTGCAAGAGGTGGTTGTGATGGTGGACTCGCTGAACTTGGAGGTGCAAAAGATGGCGGCGTTGTAAAACGGGCAGGTGCCACTTGTGCGACCGTGCTGCCGCATTGTAAAGATACATCCCAAACTCTACGACAGGGTGTGCTGGGTCGATCTCAGCTGTGCTCCTGTTATTGTGGAGTGGCATTTGCATCGCATGGTAACTTGTGAGAGTCTGCTTGTTGTCCCAAGTTTCGGAGGGAAGGCGTCTTCATACTGGTTTCCAACAGACACTGCGACTTCGCAACATCGGTTTAGGTTTTGAACCGCTATGAAGCGTAGCACGATCATGGAGCTAGTGCTTTGGTTTCAACGCCAGTAACAATATTATACATAATTTCCAATAATAGCGATAGGCATCAATGTGTTGTTCTCCGTTGGCTTTGTTATTGCTTCGCCGCCTTCTCGTCTCTCTATATCATATTGTGCCTATGGATTCGTTGCATGCAACTGATGATGTAATGTCCTAGTGCGGCCCTGATGGGGGGAAGAGGGTGAGGTTTCTGTGGCCCTTTGGCGTCGTCGTGGGTTGCCTCTCACGGTTGTCTCGTGCCTTTCTAGTGCTATGATGGTGTGCGCCGTCTTTGGACTCCGCAGTTGGTGGTGGTAGTCCCGCTGGGTATGTCGCATATCTAGTCAAGTTTCATGCCATTTTCTCTTTCACTTTTTCCCTCTTCTCGAAACGTCGAAATGCCACCAAAATAGCCAAGCGATCAACAAGGTAAACCGCCATAGGAGCCCCCCGCCCTCAAGAGCAAAGGGGTAATACCCATAAACGGACTGAGTGGCAGGCGTGCCAAGGGAGGACGATGTGCGGGGGAAACGCATCAAGCTTAGCATGTTGAGCCCCCATTACGAAACTGCCATGAAGAGGAAGCGAAGCCCCCACAGCCGGAACCTTGAAGTTTTTGCGCGCACTAGTGACCGTAACATCCGCTACCAAGTGCATTTGCGGAGCCGCAAAATCCAACCACACGCCATTCCCATGACGATCACGCGAGGCCCGAGACCGGATTCGGCGGACCTGCAAGTAATACTATATCTCGCTTATGGAGCATCTCGCTATTCATCATGCGATATGTATAGACGACGGCTATGTGAGTGATTCTTTTTTTGCACACAGGGAACATGGGACTAGCAGGTTAACCGGCACCGACACCCTCTACATGCGGCGTTTTCCAAGCATGATTGAGAGTAAAAGTTAAAAACAAACCTTTAACTCATCATCGATCATGCTCCCGGCTAGATGACGACGCTCAAGTGAGTGCACAACGAACCATTGCACGAGAACCGTACCGTACTGCGCTAACCCCACATCAAGGCCAATGTTGGAGTTTCACCAACTAAAACACTTCCATTCCCGGCAATGACCACCAAAGGTTTGCCCTACCCGTCCGGGTGTCGGCCTATTCGAGTAATGCAAGAAGGAGCAAGGCCCATCTCACGAAGCTAAAAGCTTCGGGAATGAGATACATGAGCTGCAAAGAAAGCAATACGAGGGAGGGCTTGGCCCCATAACTGGGAAAGCCTCCCATTCCGACCCTTTAAAATGAATGGCGCCATGAAGTTTTTTTTTTTTTTTTTCGCGCCCCCGGGATGTGGGACTTGCAGGTAAGCCCGCGCATTGAAGTTATATTCTCTCTTTGCTTTAGTTAGTGATGACATATTCTTGCACTTTTGCATTTGGATTCCGTGATCCTCATCTTGTCACTCTTGCCCTTTTGTTTCCCTCCCTTTTTCCCTGTCCGTGCTCATGTTGCTCCTCTTGTAATCAAAAATATCATTCCATTCGTCTGTCCTAACTCGTAAGGTACCCGTACTCGCAGTGCAGCTGTCCGGTATCTTATTTATTACAAAAAAATATCATCCATCGCTACTCGTAGACAATTGCACCGCCCGCGGCCTCTCACCCTCTCCGCCGTGTCGCTACACCTTCACATGTCCACGACTCTGTTCACTCTCGAGCTTCCTCGCCGTCGGGCGCTTCCAGCCATATAAATTGCATCCAACAGCTGGCGCTCTTCTAAAAGCTGGTGCGATGGCGATGCTGGAAGCGGTGCCCAAGGTGGTGATGTTCCGGGGGTGGGAGAAGGAGCGCCTGCAGGTCGGCGCGGGCGCTCGGCGGACGTTGCTCCTGAAAAACGTGGGCGAGGAGGAGGTGGAGGCGCTGCTGACGCAGCCGCTGTCAGGGCTGTTTGAGCTGCAGACCGCCGCACCAACGGACGACGAGCCCGAGTTCTTCCACACTTTCACGCTTCCCGCGAAGTCCACAGTTAAGGTCGGTGCTTCAGACTTCTGAGAGCAATGCTCAAAGACCCCTCGAGTGACTCTTCTCGCTTGCCAACTTATCAGAATATCAGCCCCCCCCCCTCTTACTTCTCCAATGGTGTAACCCTACATTCACAACAGCTAAACGATGTCCCTGCCTGTGCTTCAGATGGTGATCGTCTTCAAGCCAGACACGCAAGCACTGCAGCTATACAACAACTTTCAAGGTAGTGGACCTCCCTCTCACCACAGACAAGCGCAAAGATCGCCCGGTTCGATGAAATTCTATTGAGAGGACATGAGTGATGCTGAGTGCTTACTTGCGCGTGTGCGCTGTTCCAATGGTGTGCCCGGCAGATGTGTTGATTGTCCATGCACCGGGCGCCATAATGGAAGTCCCCATTAAAGCTTGTCAATGTAGTGACGCGAGCGAGCGCGCCATAGACGACGAATTCTGCCCATCATCAACGGTGAGGACGCTCCCCACGCTGAGAGGAGGGACATAACGCCATATCTGACTGTCTTTCAGGGCTGGACTGGCACATAAAGCAGGCGTCATCCTGACTAACACACGTCGCATGATCACATATTGTCATAGCATTCGACCTGATGCTGCTACATTGTTCAGACGCACTGTACCGATGGCTATCATTTCAAGGTGATAGCATATTTGTGAGACAGAGTACTTTGGCTTGGCCGTGTGCAGGAGCTGGACAGGTGGAAGAGGACACTGCTGCAGGAGCTTGGCCCTCCGCCGCCATTGCTGCGAATAACACATACAAACGGTGCTGCAACGGTGGGTGGAGCGGGCGACGAAAGGCTGAGCGGTCAGGCAGCGGTAGAACTGACCCGAACTGAAGGGACTGAACGAGAGCAGCCAGTACAGCCTTCCCTTGACAGTTTATTGCCACCAATGGGCTTGTCAATGGCGCCACGAAAGGTGACTGAATGAGTGATTGAGTGAGTGAAAGCAAATAGATAACTCCACAATTGTTAGCTGGAACTGGAATGGCTAGGGGCTTTAGGGTTTGGGTATATGCGAGGTTGTGTACGAGTGTGTGTGTGTGTGTGTGTGTGTGTGCGTCCTTAGGCATTGCATATATATGTATTTCTGTTTGTGTGCATGCGTGGGTGTGTGTGCGCGGGTGTATGTGTGTGAGTGTATACATTGTGTATATTAGTATGACTTATTTATGTGTGTTTTGCACGTACATGGCTTTCTCTATGTGTATGCATCTGGATATATTTTTTTTGCATCTGTGGCATACGTGTGCGCGTGTGTGGCATGTGTGTGAGACGGTCAGTAAATATGTAAACATTACATTTGTAAATATATCTGTGACTGCATTATTTTGTGTCTATATTTCAGTGCGTGTGTGTGTGTGTGTGTGTGTGTGTGTGTGTGTGTTTGTGTGTTCGCGCGCACATTTTTCTGTTTGCTATGTTGAGCTCACGCCCACGTATATTGGCCACACAGGCGGAGAGTGCACCTGTTAGGGAAGAGGGACCCCCTGTGTTGCAGCCCGCAGTGGCGATCATGGGCCGCACAGCGGTGGTGTCAAGGCAGCACGCCTCCCTCCGGCACCCCGAAGCCTCTGCACGAGCGGAGCGTATGCAGTCCTTGCCACCGCAGACTTCGCAACCAAACAAACCGACTGTGTTTCTCATCAACGGGATGTGAGTCATCCCCATCGCTGCCCCCCCCCCCCCCCTTCTGATTAGGATCCATGGGTGTATGTAGCATAATATCCGTGTGCTTTTTGTTTTGTGTATGTTCTGAACGTTTTTCGCGGTGTGGGTGAGACTACTCCGTGCTGTGCCTTACGTGTTTGTTTCGTTTGTTGTTGCATGCGTATTTGGTTTTTTGCTTTTGCGCTGAATCCAATTTGCAACATGTTATTTGTGGTTGCTCAATGATTGTGTGCGTGTGCGTGTTGAATGCTTGCATGTTAATTATTTCTAGCGTAGGAGTTTTGTAATTTGAGGATGTCGAAGACTGTGCGGGCTGTGTTTTTGAGTGCCTTTATTGTGGAATGTGTGTGTATTTCGAATCTTTGCGCGTGTGTGTTCATTGCACTGCAATGAATGGAGTTGTGAACGCATGTAATATGTGTCGCATTTATTTGCGAGTGTTTTATGTATGTCAATACTAGTGTTTGACGATTTTTTTTTTTTTAATTGTCTTCTGGGTGATTGTTTTCAGATATCGCACACGCGCGCGCGCGTGTGTGCGTGTGAGAGGGGGGGGGGGGGGGGGGGGGGGGGGATTGGGAGATACGGGGACTACTGTTATTTATGACTACTTGGGGAAAGAGGTAGCCCTGCTCGTTCTGACCGCAATCCCTTCTGCCATGTCAGTCTCTGTGATGCGCGTGGACAGCCGACCTTGGTCGATGCCGCCGACCCGTCTGAGTTGCGTCGGAGGTATAACATTATCGTCTGTGGAAAGGGCTCTATCGAGGACCATTTCTCGGGAGGTGGGCCGCGAAAAGGACCGAGTCCAACCCCTACAGCACGGCACGCCTGCCTTCCGAGCGCATCAGACGAGACGTTCACGAAACCGATCTCTCTGCTGAGGGGTCTTCTTCTGCTGAGGGGTCTTCTTTTTGTCTTCTTTTGATTAGGAAAGCCGTATCGAAAACAGATCCGCGACCCGGCTCTGACGGAAGCCACACGAACGAGCGACGATGCCGCCGCCCGAGGAAACTCCGAGCCTCTCTCCGTGAAGGCTTTGGCAGAAGCCGTTGCAGGTCTTGGGCTTACGCTTGAGGATTTGCCCCCCAACCCCGCGGTACGAAGCCGGTTCCGTTTTGCAACGTCAACCCTAATTATCCTCAAAGACTAAATATTAGTCTTTTCAATACTGTACCGAACAGTAAAATTTAGGCGACTTGATAGCTCGAAATATCGCAAGCGGTCCTACCGTTCATGTTTGACTTCGTTTACTCGTAACATATACGTGTTGCCCTTCCCCCCCCCCCCCCCCCCCCCCCCCCCCCCTTTGGTAAAGATGGCGGCACTGGCGGCCTCAGTTTCGCCGCAAACGCCGTCGCAAACGACGGCCAACAGCAGATTGGGGAGCAGCCGGACTGCAGTATGCTCGCCGCAGCCGCCCTCTACGCCTCTGCAGTCCAGAGACTCCGCCAGGCAGGCTTCCGACTATTCGCCTGGAGCTTACAAGGTGCCAGATTGCCGCCTCCTCCTCCTCCCAAGAAGGCGGGGCTGCTGTAGAGCGCTGGGCGTCTTATACTGTGATTACTTTCAGCACATTCACAAACCCTAAACATATCATAAATCCACATTATTGATAAACGCGATATATAGCGCTCTGATAGCTCGCACACTTACATCACCACCACCCCAGGCCGCTGAATATGGCACTCCGTTTGTCGTCCACAGGCCTCACCGCCCTCCCTTCCCAGAGGCCGCAGTTCCAGGCTATCAACCCCAATCAGCACTGGCGCACGCCCCTCCACTAAGCTCGACCAGGCGACGTTGGAGGCCAACTGGGATGCGTTATAGGTTTATTTACAGTTTAGGGTTAATAAGTTGACAGGCAGGTCGGCGGAGGCGCGGGTTATTATTGCGAATCTAGTACGCCCTGAACGCCTGTCAAGTGGGCGACAAGAAGGTTGGTGTGCGTGCGGCAGTCGTTGTGAAATAAACGGATTCTTCGTGGGTAGCTCCTGCAAATGGCATTGCATAGATACCACTTTTCATCAGATGTCAAACGCTACGGGTACCCAGGCGCTTTGGAGCACTGCTGGGAGTGAATGATGTGAGGTTATTTGTGCTTAAAGTAATCGACATCACTATATGATTATTTTCATGTTATACTGTCTTGTTTCATATGTGCAATCCGCCGTCGACCCCACCTGTTGAATTCCTCAGCGGCTTGGAAGCCGTCCGGATGCGTGCAGTCCCCTACTGGTCTGCACCGCAGCAGGCTCCATCTCAAAACATCGCGCGGAATACATGCGGTATAATAGTGTGCAGCTTACGTGTGGGCCAGGGTTGATGGGCTATTACCTCGTGTTATTTGACGGAACGCGTTTCAGTGGCCGCGACCGCAACTCGCCTGCCATAATCCAATACCCACATATGACGCGTTTCAGCCATACACACGTATGAACCGGGACACCCCCACTTGTTAGTAAGAACATTGTTCGCTGTGCATGATTGAAATGGGCGGTGTAAAAGTGAGGGGAGTCACACCTTCCGCTCCTGCTCCCGACAGCATTGCCAAGAGCACCGCCGGCGACTCGGGCTCTTCCGGCAGGAAGTCGTACGCCCGGCACTGTAAGGATGACACCGACAATACAACGTTCAGACAGCGGAAATTTAGAGAAGGCCACGAGCGGCAGGTCTCAGCTTCTGGGGTGGCGGGTATAGTCTGCGGCTCTGAGCGTGAGTGCCTGACGATCGACTGGCTATCCACAATCCAGCACGAGCTGCTGCCAACAGCGCCTACCTCCCCGTCTGCCGAAACCACCAGCGTCACGCTGTGCATCAGATGACGAGGGTACAGTGGACCAAGAGCACCCGTAACTGCCTCGATACCGACCAATGGTACCTTGGTGACAAGCACGCGGTACTGCGTGTGAGAGCTAGCAGCCACTCTGTGAGGTCGCCGTGTTTTCGAGCTGACACCGGTGAAAGTGCTTCTGATGTTGAGGCAACGCGGTTTAACCGAACCCGATACAAGCTGGGCCATCTCACTTGCTCCGCACTGCCGAAGTTAACGGATTCCCTTGACTACAGAAGAATGCGAGGCGGTTTGGGAGTATAGACCATAAGGTTCAAGCTGGAGGAGTTCAGGATCGGACAGGCATACAAGACGACATTCGATTGACAGCGACTGGCAGATTCCGCCCCGGCAGCAGACTCCCGCACAATTTTAAGTATATAAAACTGTAGTGGAATATCGAAACCCTAAAATTGACAAAATGGCTCTTCTTTTTAAATAATTTATATTTCATTAATAAAAGATAGATGTATTATTACAAAGAATGCGGTGGAATCTGCCATCACGAAAAGGGGAAACAATTACTTACATGAAAAAGAAGTGGAAACCACTACTATAAGCAAAAATAAGGAAAATACAAGGAGGAAGAACCCCGCCCCACGCCACGGGCCCAAGCCCGAAGAGCAGGTGGGCACGCAAAGAGGGGAAAAGAAAAGAAGCCTGGGCCTTAGCCCTCGGAGCAGGGAGGCGGGCAACAGCAGGTGCCTGCCGAACCATGTTTTATTATAAAATGGTCGGCTATCCACAAACCAGCAGCGGCACTTTTCCGAAGGTACCCCTACGCTTCGGGTAAATTAATTATTATTGGCATTTGCATTAATGTAAATCTATTAAGGATAGACTACGACGAACAGTTGCAATATTGATGTTTTCTGCATCATCCCACAATCCGGACCAAAAAAAGTGCGTAATTAATGAAGGAAGACATGAGGAAACGAATCCTACCATAGGCATGAGAAAAGGAGAAAAGGGGGGGGGTGTAACTAGAAGGGACGACTGAATAACAAGAGTCACACGAAACCAAAGACACGATCACGGTCATGAAATAAAAGACACAACAAATACAAGTAAAAGTTTGCGCCCCCCGCCCAAATTCTAATAATAATGAATAAGTAAAAAGTTTGTTGCCTCCACCTTGCGTTTCCATCGTTGCGTGGGTGTTTCTTGTGTTCTCTCATGTGTTTTCTCTCATGGTTCGGTGTACCACGTAGTGATTCCATGTCCCTCTTCACCTCTTGTCATTCTTACCCCCGTGGTTTCCTCCCCCCTTGTCACTGTCCTTATGTCTATAGTGGTTCTTGTAATTCAACCCCCCCCCCCATTTTTTTTCATAATCCCCAGCGGGAGCCTCACGGAAAGTACTAAAATAAACAACGTTTTCTGTTCCGCCCAATTGTGTACGAAGTATGGATTACAAGAAGAACAACATGAATACGGACAGGGAAAAAGGGAGGGGAATCAAAAGGGCAAGAGTGACAAAATCCAAAGCACGGCAAAAGGAAGCACTACATTGTGCACAAACCTAGCATATAAAGCTAAGGAAATTCTAGGCAGCGCTGAGAATGGAGCACGTGAAGGCGACAAGCGGCGCCGCTCGAGGAAGCACGGGGACGCTTGTGGCCCATGGCGCGGGTGAAGAGCGCCATGACAGAAGAAGGCATCCCATGCGAGGAAGAAGCGGCCTCCACACCGTCTGTTGCAGCACACAAACCGCGCAAGACGTTGTCCACGTGAGCGACATGGACGGCGACATAGACCTTTCGGTGCCTTGAGGCCAACAACGTGCCCACATGCACGCCTTTAGAGGCGGATGTTTGCTTGGCCATCTCCGTCAAGAAAGCCGTGGCGTGGCCGCCGAGAGTACCAAATTCAGTGACCGCAACGGGAATGAAGCGGATGTCGGGGCGACTCCTCACTCCCTCCGAGTATTGTTTATCGAACTTGGTCTTCGCAGCATAGCGTAGTAGTGCGACTTCGGGAGACCGGGGGCTCGGAGATCCGCCCAAATGAATGTGTACGAGGCTTATTTATTATGCATATCATCTTTCGTAGATGGTGGCAAAGTTCACCTAACTAAGGGCCGGCCAAAAACTGTGTTCAGGCTTTACTCTTTATTGTTCGATGTATATGTATTCGTGCGATACAAGGATTACGAGTAATCTTGTGCATTCGACGTGAATTCATGCAACGTCTTTCAACCGCTCTTCATGGCACTCTGGGTTCCTATTTCCGCGACACTTTTCAGGAGGGCAGTGCTGACGCTGTGGCATGCCTTCCTGTTCCTCGGGCTTGAGGTTTTTTCCTCTTTTCTTCCTTTTGCTTGGTGGCCTCCACTGCTTTTTCTTGTAAGATGTTTTTTTTAGTAATCTTGTACACTGTCGCGGGGCGCTTGTAGCAGGTACCGGGTACCAGTATGTGGCACGTACGGTACCACTCGTACGACAATCGAGCGTAAATAATTGCATTATTATATATTTCCTTTCGTCGCGGGGACTCGAATTGTGCCGCGGGTCAGCGTCACCTTGCCAATACCCAGCACCTCGCGTGCACGGCCCACATGGCAAAAGCTCCTCCCTTCACCCCCGTCCGGCCCGCACGAGAGCTTGTCAAATATTCTGTAACAGTGGAGAAACATGACGGAAATTACTGGTAGGTGGTAGTTTCGTCACGCACGCTGCGGTATCTGTCGACGCAGGGCGAGCGAGAAGGGTTGTGTACGACGCCGAGCCTTTTATTGACGTCCGGGACAAAAGATTGCCCGGCACCGACAGCGACAGGGATAGTCGCAGCGTCAGCAGCAGCAGATTCATTTGATTGCGGGGGTCCAAACGTTGGGAGGCTTGCCGCTCTTCACACCACGCGGCGGGCCTACTTTTTATTTTCAGAAGTTGTCGCAGGTACTCTTGGGCCCCCCGGTTACTGTTGCGGGCACTGGACTTGAGTCGTCGGAGCTGAGCACACGCCAGGGACCCGGTCGCGAAAACGACGCAAGGCCGCGAAAACTGCCATCGGGAGGAGGCAGTTGGGGCGGAGCGGAACGGGGGGGTGTTGGGTGAGGTGATGGTGTCCGAGCGGAGACGGCGATTAATTGCTGGATGGCAGGGCAAGAACACTTTCCTGTTTGGTGGGCACTGCATGCTCGGGCCAGACACGCGGGCGCTGGGCTTAACATTTTTCGTTATCAACGCTGGTGTGGTGACGTTCTTCGCTACGGTGGGCCCTGCGCTGGCGTCGTGGCAGTCGTGGGCGTTTCAAGCGGTCACGTGCTTAGTATACGTCGTGAACATGGCGTCGCTGGTGGCGACGGCGGGGAAGGACCCGGGCGTGGTGCCGAGGATGCTCAACCCAGCGGACCCCGCCACCGCCGCGGGCGGCGCGGCCGCGATGACGAGGGAATACCGCGTGAACGGACGCATCGTGAAGACCAAATTCTGCTTGACTTGCAGTACCTACCGATCGCCCCGGTGCTCGCACTGTCGGGTGTGCGATAACTGCGTGGAGCGCTTCGACCACCACTGCCCATGGGTGGGCACGTGCATTGGCAAGGTCCGCCCTGCGCCGCTGCTTCCTCTTGCACTCTCCACTACCCGAAGTACCATTTCCGATACTGATCCCCATCTCTGCCAACTTTCCGCCATCGCAGCGCAACTATCGCTTCTTCATAGCGTTCATTCTCTCTTCCACCTTCCTCTGCATCTGGGTCGTGGCCTGCAGCGTGTGGCTCATCGTTATTGTAGGGCCACCCCGCCACCAGCACCCTCCCCCCCTTCTCTGTAACTGAACCAACCGTGGAGTGGAGCCCCCAGCCTGAAAATTTGATAATATTTTTACAGGAAATTCGCGACGGAGACCTTTCATTTAAGGACGCCATCCGTACGTGCCCCTCCTCTTGCTAGCCACCCATTGCCCTTGTTTCTTACTTTACCTTGAAAGAACTCATAGGCGTCGTCCTCGCTGGTGTGTGTGTGTGTGTGTGTGTGTGTGTGTGTGTGTGTGTGTGTGTGTGTGTGTGTGTGTGTGAATGTTCCGAGGAGAATGGACGAGTGACGCTTAGATGCCCTGTTGCACGCGCAGGCGAGAACCCCGCCGCTGTGGCGCTCGCCATCTACGCATTCATTCCTTTGTGGTTTGTGGGAGGGCTGTCGTTATTTCATTCATTCCTCATCCTCAATAATCGCACCACGTATGAGCATTTCCGGTCAATTTCTGGCTCCCCCGTCAATCCATACGATCTCGGGGCGTCGCAGAACTGTCGCGAGGTGCGCTGCCGTCCTGCCTTCACCTCTTCCTTCTTCAATAGCACATTGTATATACCACACACACACACATACACACCACAACACCATACCACCACCACCACACTACAGCACACACACACACACAAACACACACACACACACACACACACACACACACACACACACACACACACACACACACACACACACACACACAACACGTGAACCACGCGCGCGCAATCACACACATGTAGACACACATACACACACGCACACACATAGCAGACATACAAGCACTCTCATACACAGACGCACACGCACACGCACAAACATACATACGCACACACGCACACACACTCGCACGCACGCACACACCACGTGCGCGCGCACACACACATACTCGACATACACACACATGCCAGCACGCATACGTATGCGATCACACACACACAAAAAAAATACACACACACCTACACACACTATCACATAAACAAACACACGTAAACACACATTCATACACACACACGCACACACATACTCGCATACATATACACATACACATACACAAGCACACACATACACATGAAAACACACATACACACTCGCACGCACAGAACAGACAAACACGCACTTTCACGCATACAAGCACGCACACATACACACACATGCACGCACCCATAAACACACACACCACGCACAGACACACACACGCACATGCAAACACGTATTCACAAACGCACACACAAAAGCACACACCCCCACACATACAGATTCAAGTACACATGCACAGAGGCAGACACACATGCAAATACAGATATACATACGCACACACAGAGTAGACATTCACGTAGTCTCGCACACGCACACACACACACACACACACACACACACACATACACACACAGCAGACGCAGACACCCTCTCTCACATACACACACGCGCGCGCGCACACATACACGCACACACATGCACACGCAGACTCACACGCACACATGCAAACATCCATACACACACGCACATACACATGCAAGCATGCATACACACACATACACGCACACTAGCACACACGCGCGCGCGCACACACGCATACACGCCATGCGTGGACACACAAGCACGCTATGCGCTCAGACATGCAAACACGCATTCACAGACTCACATTTGCACACACACCCACACGCACACACACACACACACACACACACACACACACACATACACGCACAGCAGACGCAGACACCCTCTCTTACATACACACATGCGCGCGCACACACACACAGCACACACATCAGACCCACACGCACTCTCTCGCACATACACACACGCGTGCGCACACACACACATGCACACGCAGATATGCACGCACACACACACACACACGCATATGTAGCTGACCTTGTATTTGTTTCCGTGCCGCAGGGCATTTGTTTCTCCTCCCCGTCACTTCTGGACAACCCACAGACTGGTGTGTATGAAGTGGTAGTGCATCGAGATAATCCGACTGCGGACATAGAAACGGGCGAACAAGGTGAGTTTTAATGTACTACTACTCACAGTGTTCCAGCTTGTCGCCATCTAGCCCCGTTGTCCACCCATTTAATTTGTCAACATGCATTGACGTGGGCATGCGCTTCCCTTGTGTTTAGTGGCGGACGAGGATGAGACCAAAAAGACGAGCTTGATTGCCGTTCAGCGAAAACAGGAGCAGCGCGTGAGTCAGGCGGGCCCAAAGGACATGTTTTCACCGTCTGTCTCGCGAGTGAGCAGCACGTCGGCGGACCGCAGTCGGGGCGGGCTGCTATCCTCAGTGGCCGACCCAGTGAGCAGCAGGGGAAAGCAAATCGAGAGCGAATGCAAATAACAAAATTCTAGACAGATTTCACATTCATTTGTGTCAAATGCACTTTCCCTGCTTCTCTTATCAAGTTGGCAAACTCTTATGCATCGCCCTGCGTGCGGTGCAGCTGTGGTCCCATCCGTGCATGGCGCCCCCTCCTCCAGTTCCGCTTCGACCTCGACTCGTGGCATTTCTTGTATGTTTCATTGCCAATCAAGGGCGGCGAAATTATACCCCCCCCGCCCCCCCTAAATGGACGCAGGTACATTCTGAAATTCGTTTTGAATTCAGATGCCATCTTTTGCGAAGTTTGTTGTTGCTGTTTTTCTACAGAAAAGTTGTCCTCAGGTAACGAGCTACGAAAATATGCGGATGGAGTCTTGAAACAGGGATCAGGGCAGCGTCAACCATCCATATTGTCAGATAATGAATTACGAGACAAACCCAAAACATGGCGCCCGGTACTTGTCGTGGTCTGAAAAAATGCACTTGATAATTCACAACCGAATACGTGCGCGAATAAGTCATCTTGGCGAAAAAATGGGTGGGCATGGAAAAGTTGTGTCCAAGGAATGCCAGTCTTGTAGTTTGTTTATCATTCATTGTGCGCGCTATTTTGTTTGCTTATTATTGGTTACCATGTTTGGGCATGTCATTTATGTAAGGCCCGATCCCGACGGTAACTTTGCGTTTAGGTTTTAAGGCTTTGCACGGAGCTATAAACCCTTACTAGCCCTACTTCAGACTTGCGGAAGTATTGTACCGCTACGAGTGACATTAATTCGCGGAGTATCGTTCGATTGACGGTAGTTTTGAGATTGCCATCCATCGGCGAGTCAGGAAGTCTGCTTAAATGCCCCCGCTGGCGCATTTGCGCATAGTGTATGTTGTTTGCGAGGCGCCATCTCCATCACCATCCTATCCAATAGCGTGGTGACGTAGTCCGACAGCGACACGCTATGTCGTCCTTCGTGCCTTCTCCCACAATGACTATGTCGACTTTCAATCTCGAACTTACGCAGTTTCCACCTTCTATTGAAGTTTTAAGTATCTTGTTGGTATTCTCATGGAGTGCTCCTACATCCAAGCTAATTTTGCGTCATGCGTGAGACATTCACGGTGTTACCTTGACGGGGGCGTGGCTACCTATGGATGGGTAGACAATATTTCTCGCTGTAACCGCGTCATCATGTCGACATCCGTAGTTTATCAATTTCCTCATGACACTTCGCGGCCCATTGCCCTCCGATACTCCCACGGTCAAGAGGAAGGGAGACGTGTATGTAGAATACTAGGCAGCGAGATGGGTTCGGGCTTATATGGACGTGAGCGCATCACTCGTCGCTGGAGCCTGCCGGGAGCCAACGACGAGGAAGGGCATTCGTTGGACGTCGACAAGCGTTAATGAGGTCAAGCGGACGACCCGCGGGGCAGAGCGCGACACAAGGAGACATGAGGATGGTCCCGGGTGGAGGAATGGCACGGTCTCGCGGTGGAGATCCTCCGGACTTGTCGCCGTTGGAAAAGCCATGAACGGAGGTTTTCTGAAAAATGTCCGCACCCGCCCGCCACCCACGATGAATTAGATCTCGAAGGGTTTTGAACATGGACAACTGAGGCCATGGAGCAAGAGGCGGGGGAAACAATGGCACACGGGCATGAGCATGTGTATTAGTTGACGCATATGGCACATGATCGTCACCCCCGTTCCCCCCTGTGCATATGTCCTTGAGGTGACAAGGGCACGTACGACCGAAGAATCGCCATGGGCGGCAGGGGGGGGGGGGGGGGGGGGGGGGGGGGGAGTGGCACGGGTCTGTGTACGCGAGAATAAGGCGTGGCGATAATTCCGTCGATGGTATGTTAAGGGGGATTTGCCGTTGGTACTTCCCCCCGATATCTTTTGCGAGACCGGAGCCAAGTATTAGCTAGGTTAGGCGTGCCTTCCTCCCACCTTGACAGCCAACCGACTCAAATTCATTCAAGCCCCCGTGGAGAGCGGTGGAGCGGTGAAGGCCAAGCCGCGCATCCTAAATCCTGTAGATCCTGTAAATCCTGTAAATCTAGTACTCACATCAATTGTATCATGTATTACAAACATGTGGGCGGCTGCCGGCGGCGCGGTAGTGGCGGCCCAAGAGGGGGGTGCGCTCGCATACCCTTTGGTACTCACCCCCACTTCCTCGTGGTGGGTGGAGGTAGCCCTATAGACAGGCCAACCTTCGCACGGTTGGGGGTTAGGCGAGGTGGATCCGGCAGCTGCGATCCGTGGGATCACCAAATGTGGGGAAGTTTCCGTACGGAGGGCTTTTAGAAATATTATTATGTGTACACTACCATCACCAAGACCTCCCGCTCGGCCCATTCGATATATTTGTTCAAGACCACATACTCCTTAGATACCGTCCCATTTGGGGGGGTGGGGCGTGTATCTTCAGGAGCATTTGGAGGCGAAGAGGGTACGGACGGATCAGCGGTGGGACGCGGGTGTTGGAGCAGGCGGCGGACATCCGGGAAGCAACGCCAGGGAAGAACGCTCACTCGACGTCGACTAGCGCTCACGAGGTCGAGCATACCTATCCATGGGGACGAAGCTCGACACAAGCAGCTAGGAGGACACCCCCGGCGAGACGAACGGCACGGTCACGTGGCGCCGATATTAGAGCGACTGCCGCCGGAAACCTTGTACGGAGGGTTATGTCTAAAACGTTTGTACCCGGCACCCTTGAGGTCGGAGCCCCGATCAAACTTTCCCACCCAACCTCTCCTCTCGTCGGTACCCATTATCGACATGAGTGTCTTAGGCGGTTTGCTAGGGTTATCGCGAAAGCGCATCGCCCGAATAAGCGGCCCCCTAGCAACGTAAACCACAAGGGGGGGGACAAGTACGGGCGGTACTGCACGGATCAGCCGGTGCCGGAATCAAATGGCAGCCGACCGAGACATGACAGACGCGACGGGAAGAGCGATAGACGGCAACCATTTGCAGCTATGATTTTCTCCCCTTGCCCCAAAGGGAGGGGGAAGCCTATGCAAGGAGGATAGCTACAACGGGAGGAGCGACTATTATCTCGGACGAGGATGTGGG
This sequence comes from Tetraselmis chui, assembly GCA_026401115.1. Classification (NCBI taxonomy): domain Eukaryota; kingdom Viridiplantae; phylum Chlorophyta; class Chlorodendrophyceae; order Chlorodendrales; family Chlorodendraceae; genus Tetraselmis; species Tetraselmis chui. Next base: position 270,113 of record JAPMLY010000141.1, read on the forward strand.
TGGATCGAGTCGAGGCCTTCGATGACTTGAGCGAGGGATATTTTGCTTGCCTTCCCCCCAAGCTCCGGCACAACCAGAGTCGCACATGAGCCTAGGCCATGAAGGCCCGACTCGACCAGCACATGATGACAAGCTAGGATGATCAACACCCTCATGCGGCGGGGATAGACCGCGCATATCGGAGATAGCGACATGCGATAGACCTTGTGTGTCCGTGTATGACTTGCAACACGTTGTTACTGCCGCCGGAGAGGGATGTAAAAGGAGACCCCCCCGGCGTAAAACCATAACCCTAAGACCTACATGGCATATAGGCACGCATTAGGACAGCAACCGACTTATCGGCACTCGTGGTAAGGAATGTCAATTTCAATTTCAATTTCAATTTAGATTCATGTGGACTATGCGGTAGACTTGCTTTATGTTTGTGACATCAAGGTTTTGTCGTTATTGTTTTGCTGGTTTAGTCAGTTTATAACTGTTTTCAAATGCTTGTTTTATGCGATTTGGAGCTCATGAAATAGAAGGGAGACTGATCTAATACCCTGACCACACCGCGCGCTACACCGCAACGGTTTGAGGGAGGTCCCAAAGACAATGGCTATATAACCATAGTGCATACATGATGTAGTTCAACATCCATTGCATGTTTACATATCATACGGAATTACACTTGAGCTTTATTGGTGAAATGCTACGGAGTTCTGTGAGGTTGGGTCTGCGCGGGGTATGATGACGGTAGGCTACGCGGGCTTTAATCATGAAGTAGACTAGCAATAGGGGCCGCGCATGAACGCCCTCTGACCGAGTGCAAGGATAGAATGGGATTGGTTTCCATTCGTGACTTGGCGATAATTTCATGAAGAAATTCGGTTTGGAGGGTGAAAACAATGCGATGATTGTGATGATCGATGTTTGATAGGGATGTGTTCTTGTATGGAGGACATGTATGCTTTCGGTTCAAGATGTCGACTCGCGCGTGTTTGTACCTTGCGGATGGAGGAGTAAGAGTATATGCAACAAGTGCTCGTATTGGGCATTGGAAGCATTGTTTGTGGTATGAGGGGCGGAGGGCGGCGGAAAGTACCTCCCGTGGGAGGACGAGGCAATAAATAAAAGACCTATTTGAGAGTTGCGTAAGAGAGTTCTTAGCAAGTGCGTGTCCGTGGGGGGGAGAGGAGGTAAATCCACGGACAGCGGGCATTTGTGGCTGAGTGAGAGTCTTAAGAGGGATGACTTAATAGTTTTCTTGGAAAAGTATGTGGCGATGGTCGCCTAGCGGCCACCGTTGCTCTTCAGCGGACTACATGCATACAAGCGGCTGCCATGAACCCGATGGTTTCTCCTGTCGACGCGGAGCGCGGAATGCTTCACCTGCCGCGCTGCGCGCCGACAAAATCGGCCGACACGATACGTACCGACGACATTCCCCGCCCGACAACCAAATGAAAACGATATTCAATAATTCAAGCAAACTGGACCGGCTGTTGTCTAACGGCCATCACTTGCTCAGCCATTTAGGACACTTAAGTGCAAAAATTGCGCGGGGTTCTCTTCGACAACGTGCACCTAACGACCCACCTATCTGCAATATGTGCTGACGTTCCTCGGAGGTAAAAAATGTAAGCAAGCGCAGTAATGTCCACAGTCCCCCCGCCTAAGCAGTAGCAACATAAATAATTACGTAATGAAGGAACAACAAATATAATTTAAGAATAAATCCACTTGCCAAGATATGCAAAATGAAAGCTGTTGCTCGATCTTCAGGATGCACGGCCTGCTACCACCGAACCGGGGTGCCGACCGGCCTAGGCCGATCGGCGTTCGAGAGGGGCGACGGGCCATCCTAGTCTAGCTTCCGCGTGACTTCGGTCTTGCCGGAAAAAGGAGGGGAAAGGCAGGCGAAAAAAACCTCCTCCTATTGTCGCTCGTCGATCCCGCCGTCGCATCCCGTAAGCCCCGCCACAAGGTCGTAGCCGCTCCTCCCGTCGCGACTTTCCTCCTAGTCGAGGTCCCCCGCCACCTCGAGGGCAGGTGTGTGTGTGGGGGGGGGGGGGGGGGGGGGGGACAAGACTACCACACAAAAAAAGCTAGCGCTCATGCCGCCGCGCTGAAAAGTTTTCCCGGCCATTTCCCCGGCTTATTCCAGTCTCGTACCCGGATACATGTGTGGGAAACCTGCCAGCGGCCGTGTCCTCCGCCCGCCGATCGTGAGTCCATCGAGCACCCTTGCTTCGAGTGCGAGCCTCCGCGCTGACTCGGGCTCGCACTCTCTAATATGAGGTGTGCATGTCGATAGTGGGTAGCGGTGGGGGAGTGCATGGTCACCATTCCCGGATCCAAAGAGGCCGCGGGGGTAAGGACATTATCCCGAAACCCTATGTAAATGGCTTTCCGGCGGTGGCTAATCCTAAATATCGCTGCAGCCGGACCATGCTCCTCTTCCCGTCGCGATAGTCCTCCCCTTTGCAGGTGTCGTGTTGACCCCCCCTTGGGTCGGCTCGGCCGCAGAAGGCTAGTCGGCAAGCAACGACCGCCTTTTTCCGGCGACGCTTCTCGGTTGTTCGCCGCCAGCTCCAACACCCTCCACCTACCGTTGATTCACCCGTACCCTTTGTGCCAAAATTTTTCACAGACTCTGTCCCCGCGTCCTTATCCGGAGAGTATTTGAGAGTATTTAGTCGCGAAAAATATGTCGGACCCCGACAACCACTATGTGCAATGCCCAAGAAACACAATGTGCTCAACGTCGACGATAGTGCTCAACGTCGAGATATTCTTTTTTACATTCGAGTGATGTTACAAAGGCGCCCTACCTTCCTCCCCCAGCGCAAATACGGGGACGTCCACCTCTTTCCTCGCTTCCCCCGCCTCTCGCCCGGTCGAGTTGTGGTCGCTCGCGATGCGGGAAATTTAATAAAAATGCATTTCGACCGTACCTTGTGTTTTCTCGCTAAGATTTACTTGTACGCATTCCCCACCAGCGGAAAGTCCCGTGTCGCGCGCTGTCCCCATTCCGTAGTGTGAGCGCCCGATCCATGCCTCGGCAAGGGATACCGACGGTGGGACGCCTTAGGGTTGCCTTCACCGTCCTCCCCTCATGGAACGAGTAGTGAGAGGGTTGCGTTAGGGAAAGGGGCTAGCATGCTTGCCCTCTAGCTTAGCGATCGCCCCGGGCGAGCGGTGCCCGGGGTAGGACTTTTATTTCTTGAGTGGGAGGAAAATGTGGATTACGAAAGGAACTTTGCATTTTACATCGCGTAATTTCTTCTTTTGAAATACTGGTATAAACGGGTTTAAATCTAGATGCCCAAAATATCATTTTTGAGGTTGCGATATGTAGTCCCGAGGAGTATCTTGGAATAGGGCATCCGGCATTGAACCCTAATGATATGACCTAAATTGCAGATCATGGCAGGCCTTTAGACAACGGACCGAACAACTGACCCGGTTAATGTTGTAAACAATTTTCAATTTTGACTTTTTTTGCTTTCCGGCGAAGCGTCGATTTATCTGTACCGCTGAGCTTAATTGCCGTACGGGTGCGCGTACCATTGCTGTGACGATCGCGTAATTGGGGACCGCACATTGCGATGATCTAATGTGATGTACAATTAAGTGCTATAGTAATCCACCGTGCCCGCCAGCCATATGTCGTAGTTTGGCACATATGTGGGACGTGGCCGCATATGTGAAATATGATTTTTCGACGATGATTTTACGCGGTCGGTTAAAGCGCGCCCCTATCTAGCACAAAGTAGGTCGTGGGTTCTATACTCGGAGGGTCCGATCGACTTCGGTACGTAGGCGTGCCACCGCCCACGATGGGCCCCAACTTCAACATGGGTTTTAGAGCCGGTCAACGATCCATGAGATGTCCGGGGGGTGCGGGGGGGGGGGGGGGGCGTGGTAGTATCGTAGTTTGGTACATATGCGGGATTTAGTTGCATATGTCAACAACAGTGTCTATGCAACGTTGTTGGTTAAAGCGCACGCCTAGTACCCCATAGGTCGTTGTTTCGATACCAAAAGGGTCCGACCTCGGTATGTAGGGACATATGGCGGGGTCTATGGGAGGAAAGGGGGCTACGGGTACTAGTCACTGGTTATATGGTTATTGAATAGGTTTCTCCGCTATGATAACATTAGAAATTCGATGTATCGTTGACTCAACTTCAAAGTTACTTAATATTCGAGGAGGGAAATAGGAGGGAGCAATCGCGCGATATTGTCGCAGACCGGACACGAAGGGAGAGTTACTCACTCTCAAACTGGTGAAAGTAAAATAACCGGACATCGGGTAGAGGAGGGGACGGTTCTACGTGATGAGTTTAGTGTTGTTGACACCCCGTATAAATTCATCTTAACCGGTGAATTGAGAGTTTGTCATGGAGGTGTGTCGCGATGTTGTCCGTGGTACGAGAAGTCCGCGCCGTCTCAGGTTACGCACGATTAGAAGACGCCGTGCTTGATAAGGAGGGCAAAGAGGGTGTGTGTGCGTGTGTGTATGTTTGACGGAGGCTTTGATTGTGATTGAAGTTTGATGTTTGTATATGGTATATTTCGGACCATCCAATCGAGGGCTTGGGTTTGCGTGTGTAGAGCCAATCAAGCTGCCCAACGACCTCGGAACATGTGAAGGTATTTAGCGTCGCGGGTTGCTCCCCGTCAGCGGTTTACTGGAGAGGGCTTCGGCTAGGTCGTTGTAGATCGAAATAAAATGAAACATGATTATTAACAACGCGGGCCGCTCGTCGTTGGGTGTGCGGTTGTTGTCTAAGGGCCTCCCTGCAATAACCATTTGCATAGGGAGAAGTGAAGATGCAAAATTTTAGGCCGGGGGCCCTAATCCTAGATAATCTTATGGGCTAAAGCAACAAAACCATATAATAGGCGAGTTTAATCAACGGGCAGTACTAGAAGATGGAATACACAACATTACATACCGTTGAGGGGAAAACTCCCTTTTTGAGTATGCAAAATCCCCCTTCACCACGGAAAAAATACAACATGCAGATAGTGTTATCGCTAACTCCGATCGCCGTGCTAAGGGACAAGCCTTCTCATCCCCTTCTTTTCCGCAGCTCACAAGAGTCGCATCTACTAGGAAACGACAGTCGAGGCAATCATAGACGTCCCACGGCTGTTGCCCTACCGGAGCTGCAGTCGACGCGAGGGCAGTTGTTCGAGGCGACCCCATAGTGAGTGGGTCGTAGTCGGGGGTGGGCGGGCGGGTGGATCGACTTGTGTGTCGTCAGGTGTGGCGCCTTCGGCGAATAGAAAAAGGAGAAGAGATTGGGTTCGCAGCGCATGAGACTCTGTTGGGAGAGCATGGGCTGAGAACACCATACTATGGTCTGGGCGAGGCATCTTGCCGCTGGCATGACGGGTTAGGAGGTCGTCGACAACGTGTGCTTCAGCGTATTCATGTCGGAGGAGGTATCGGTTTTCTGGGATCGCCGATCTGATTACATCAGCCAGGAGAAAGAGTGAAATTTCGCGTTTGCAGCAAAGCTGCCGGTTGAGTGGGCTTGTGTTAGTGGTTGCTCTCGACGTTGGTGAGCAAATACTCGCTAGTCGATGGTCATGAATGTCTCTATGGGGAGAGGAGGCTAAGAGGTTGGTGCTGACTAGAGGACATGTCTTCCTCCGTAGCGACAAGGTGTTGCGTGTGTTTTCCTACGGAGTTTCGGCAGCTCCTACATGGCTGTCTTGGGTATGCCGGGGTCGGAGAGGTCGGTGGGCGCTAGAGGCGTTGGTAGCGCGCTGATCAGCACGCACATGGCCGAGTGGGTTTTGGATACATGTAAACTTGTCTATGACCTGCGATAGGGAGGTAACTCGAACGGCGGGTGAGGAGAGGTGAATCGAGCCCCCTCGCGAGCTTGAGCCGTGTATTTTCAAAGAAGTGGAAGCAAAGGTAATGTTGTGTCTTTATCCAGTCGTAGCGTGAAGATGTGAGTCGGGGTCGGGATACCTTGGGGGGCGGCCGCTGGAGGTCCGGGCAGCGCTTGCCACTACTCGGGTGGTCATGTCCGTTGCATGCCGAGTTCTTGTCCAGCTCTAATCGAGCTATTACTATGCGCTTTTATTATGCCTAGATGTGTGCGAAACCTATTTATTGTACACGCTTGAAGGTTGGTAAGCATGGAGGCGAGGACGTCGCGGTGAATGTGTTGGTGTAGGGAAGACGGGCGTCGCATGTAATTACGAGTAAGAGCATGCGCTGTGGGTGAGGAGGGAGTCGACGCCGAGTTGCATGGAGGAAAGGACTAAAACCTTGTATAAAAGGGACTAAAACGTTGCTCGGATTTAGTCCCGTTATTTTGGGTCTAAATCCGAGCAAATTTGGGACTTATTCCTTGCACGCGCTACACCTGTACGTTCCTCCTCGTACGTCGGCGTCTTCCTTTTCTTTGCGTTGCGGCAGTCGGACTTTGTCGGTCTCGGGTGCCGCCCGTGCTATTCTCACCTTGTTTCCTGCCTTTCAAGCTTTTACCACCAACCTATCCTCGCATGGCTGTAGGCTTGCAGGGCAAATCGCCACAACGTCGTCAAGGGAGGGGTAGTTTACCTTTCCGTCGACCTCAGCTCCTCATCTGGCTACTTCCCAATCCCACAGACTGTGGGTACTGGTGCAGCCCTCGCGCGCGGAAGTCAAATATAACTCAAATTTACGTAGTATATTAAACAGTATACGTGTACGAGGATTTGATTTTGGCGAAAGCAAGGATTTAGTCCCTGATTTACTACTGTTTTGATCCCCAAAAAACGGGACTAAATCCGAGCAACGTTTTAGTCCCAGTTGTGCAAGGATTTAGTCCCACACCCTGCTGAGGTACCACACCCCTATTGAGGGGACGCATACATGCCACTCATTAGGAAGAGCAGTATCCAACCGGCCACGGCGATCCGACTCATTGAAGGCGACCCGGCGACTAGCACGGACTGTTTTCATGTCAGGCATCCGCACAAGCCAGGCATGAGAGTCGGACGAGTAGCCAACGAAGAAGCCTTCATGAGGAGAGGGGGTGATCTTCGGATTATTAACACACGGGACGTGAACGCAAGCTGGGCATCCGAAGGTGCGCAGGTAGGAGAGGTGAGGGTTAGCTCATGTGAGGAGCCGCAAACGAAGGTCATTGACACCACGCCGAAAGGAGAGATTTTGGATGTGAACCGCAGCTACTATAGCAAGCTCCCCGACGACAGGGCCCATGCCAGCATAGTCAAGCATGCATCGCGCCCATTTTGACAAGGTTTACGATGTGGACTCGATTAATCCATTTTGGAAGTGACGGTAGGGAACAACGTGTTCGCGAGCTGTGGAGGACTCGTCATAGCAGCGACCTGGTAATTCTGTGTATTGGTGTGAGTGTGTCCTTGATGGGCGAGCTGCTAGCCGGGAGATGGCCGGGGAGTAGCGTCATTCGGCGGATCCGGCGATCGATGGAGGCGATACTTGGCGGGCGAAGATCGAAGCGAGAGGAGGAGTCGAAGAAGCGTTTGGAGCCGTGAGGGAGCCGGAGTACGGGTCGGCGACTGTCGTGTTGGGGATTGACTGCGGGTTGGTGGGAAATGTGGTCGCCTTCGTGGGAAAGCTAGTTTCCCGCGGAAATCTGTACTTTGCTAGTCATTTCTCCGGTCTGTAATACCGGTTGTAAAAGTGCATTGAGTCTAAATGCATTGAGTATACATGGGAATAAAACATGCCATTAGGGGAGGCAGTAGCGGGGCATCATAAGTGAGCTTGATCTCGAGAGCACCATTGGCGGCCCACGCATGTCGATTGTTGAAGAGACAACTGATATCACCGTTGGTCTTGGTGATGAGGTCGGGGGCGTACATATGTTCTAGCTTGACTTGAAGAAAAAGATATCTTACCGTCACTAAAGACAGTAAAACGATCCAAAGTACTACTAAAGTACTACTGAACCACATAACGGGGATGGATCGGTAGCTCGAATGAGCAACGCCGATCGTCTTCGCTCTGGTCATGGCCTCCCATCGAGCGACAGACTGGTGGAGAGGGCCGTAGAATTACTGGTACCATCCACCTCTCCCCACTCGAGCCTAGCTCACCCAGGTCACTGGATCCGTAGCACCAACAGACGGTACACACTCAAAGGCGCAGCTTCCGGTGATTTGAATTTCATCTCCCCGACAGCTATCGCGCCACCCACTTCGAAAACCAAACATGTACCCGTCACAGTACTGCGACACACCAAAAAAACACATCGCTTACAAAAAGCCTCCTCCCCGGATGGCGGCGCGCCACATCGCGCCCCTCCGAGCGTCCGGACGCCCATGTCCGCCGCTAACATCCACCAAACCCAGGTCCCATCGGGCTTGGTCGCGTGCAGCCAACACGTGCAATACACTCAAAAACCTACTCGAAAATCCACACTTAACCCCTATACTCCTCTCCACCACTCGAAATCCTGCTCGATCGCTATAACCTCGACCCCTACCCCCCCCCCACCTACAGGCATGCGCTTCTGAGGGATCCCCCGACGCAAGGCCGCTTCACGGACCTCTGCAACCCCAGGAACAAACTCGCAGGCCACCCGCTGACCCCGTTTCTCACCGCCTCCCAACTAACCCACCCCCAACAGCTTTTGGGCACAGCTCCGGACCCCCACCCTCTCCGTCGTGGACTCCAGACCCCCCTGGTCCTCGCTCCCCCCCGGTCAACCATGGCCATGGGACAGGCCGACGACTTCTCCACCCGCATGGTCGACTCGTTCCTCCTCATAGGCAAGTACTCCACCACCCCCTCCCACCTTGCTCGATTCTGGATCCACGGCGTCTTCTTGCCGGATCCGACCCACCCCGATCCGATCACGTCGGCCTGCTCGGTGGCCCGCCGCTGGCTCCTCGAGTGCCTTAACGACCTCACTGACCTCCCCAACCGCATCAAAAATATAATCGGACGGGAACTCGCCCACCACACACGATGGACCGCGAACCCCATCCGCACCCCCCACCCCACAGCGCCGATATGCGACGATAACACACCCCTACCCGCCGAACTGCGAACGGGCTTTCAAGAAATTCGCCTCGTTCTTCCCACCCCATGTATAGCGGTCGGCCTCCTGTACCAGCTCGCTTCACGCCAGCGTGAATTCCATTCGGCCGGTCCAGTGCCCCCCTCTGCAGCCTCCCCCCCTTCGCTCCCGACAAAACTAAAACAGCAGAAAATCCATTTTCTCCGCCATACCTCAGCCCCTGAAGTTTCAGCCGGAGGGTGAAGATCCGCCCCCCCCTTTTCCCCGGTATCACCGGCCAAGAAACAGTCGCTCTACTACAAGACCTCCTCACCTCTGACCTCGCGATCGCACTCATCTCTGCCGGTTCAGCCCCCACGACCCACCCCCAGTGCAGAATCGACGACCTTCCAGAGCCGGCTCAGATCATCCTCCAGTTCGCGGACGCCCTCCAGCCGCTGGATACTCCCACCCCGATCGAATCCGACCCATCCTCCTTCTGGGTGAATATCCTCCACATGCCCAATAACCCCATTCATTCACAGTATGGCCATGTATCCCTTCACATATTTTCATATTCACCCTATGAACCCGTACCCCCCAACCATCACCTTCACACCATTACCATCACACCCCTTCCCGTCAAAGGCCATGTTCCAGGCTCGTCTTGGGCTGACACATGCCTCACCACAGCCCTCATCAAGTCCCGCCACTCACTCTCCCTCCCTTGCATCAACTCGGACGGCACCATCCCACCCACACACTGGTTATACACCCTCTTATCTCAAACGGCCACAGAATATATAACCCACCACACCCCCACATCCACCCCCCCCCCCAACACGAGAAAAGGACTAAAACCTTGTATAAAAGGGACTAAAACGTTGCTCGGATTTAGTCCCTTTTTGGGGGTCTAAATCCGAGCAAATTTGGGACTTATTCCTTGCACGCGCTACACCTGTACATCCTCGTACACCTATACTACCTTAACTACTATTTAACAAAATCCCGGAAGCCCGTTACAAAGATCGTTGCAACCGTTAAAATATCGTCGAAACTCTAAGACAGTATTTTCACCGGACGATACTCGACGCTTCCCTTCAGGGACCCACTACGGTATAAAGCATGCTCTCGCGACCCACAGTCGCGACAACACGTTGTAGCTGGACCACCATTGGAAAGAACTAAATCAAGGCGGATAAGCCACTACTTATGAGCGCCGATAAGACTGGGGAGATGCAATTGTTACCGACCCCCTCCATACAGCATTTGAGTATAGCCATCGACAGAGTAATTGCCGACAAAGCGCGTCAAGCGATCCCCCCCCAATCCGGTAAATGGCCTACCACTACTGCCCCCGCCGGTCGCCTCGCCTATGGTAGGGAGCAGTGGTCAAGAAGCTTCAGCCGTAGTGACAGCCACACGACGCCGCCGTCGACACGAATTAGATGAGTATCTCGTAAGTTACAGTGACGAGGCATGTGTTGGTGACCCCGAAGTGGAGATTAACCTTTTAGCGACACTCACCTTGCCGGGCCTAGTGCTCGACGGGTGGAGATTAAGCGGTAGCGTACCTCCAAAGTGGAGATTAACCTTTTAGCGACACTCACCGTGCCGGGCCTAGTGCTCGACGGGTGGAGATTCAGCGGTAGCGTACCTACAAAGTGGAGATTAACCCCTTACCGACACTCTCCGACCCGGGCTTAGTGCTCGACGGGTGGAGATTAAGCGGTAGCGTACCCCCGAAGTGGAGATTAACCTTTTAGCGACACTCTCCGCTCCGGGCTAAGTGCTCGACGGGTGGAGGTTAAGCGGTAGCGTACCCCCGAAGTGGAGATTAACCTTTTAGCGACACTCACCGTGCCGGGCTAAGTGCTCGACGGGTGGAGATTAAGCGGTAGGCCGGTAGCGTACCCCCGAAGTGGAGATTAACCTTCTAGCGACACTCACCGTGCCGGGCTTAGTGCTCGACGGGTGGAGACTACGCGGTAGCGTACTCCCGAAGTGGAGATTATCCTTTTAGCGACACTCTCCGCCCCGGGCTTAGTGCTCGACGGGTGGAGATTAAGCGGTAGCGTACCTCCGAAGTGGAGATTAACCTTCTACCGACACTCTCCGGCCCGGGCTTAGTGCTCGACGGGTGGAGATTAAGCGGTAGCGTACCCCCGAAGTGGAGATTGTCCTTTTAGCGACACTCTCCGCCCCGGGCTTAGTGCTCGACGGGTGGAGATTAAGCGGTAGCGTACCTCCGAAGTGGAGATTAACCTTCTACCGACACTCTCCGGCCCGGGCTTAGTGCAGGACGGGTGGAGATTAAGCGGTAGCGTACCTCCGAGGTGGAGATTAACCTTCTACCGACACTCTCCGTCTCGGGGTTAGTACTCGACGGGTGGAGGTTAAGCGGTAGCGGACCTCCGAAGTGGAGATTAACCCTCTACCGACACTCTCCGTGCCGGGCTTCGTGCTCGACGGGTGGAGATTAAGCGGTAAATGACCCCCGAAGTGGAGATTTACCTTTTAGCGACACACTCCACCCCGGGCTTCGTGCTCGACAGGTTGAGATTAAGCGGTAGCGGACCTCCGAAGTGGAGATTAACCTTTAAGCGACACTCTCCGTGCCGGGCTTGGTGCTCGACGGGTTGAGAGTAAGCGGTAGCGAACCTCCGAAGTGGAGATTAACCCTCTAGCGACACTCTCCGTGCCGGGCTTAGTGCAGGACGGGTGGAGGTTAAGCGGTAGCGTACCTCCGAGGTGGAGATTAACCTTTTACCGACACTCTCCGTCTCGGGGTTAGTACTCGACGGGTGGAGATTAAGCGGTAGCGGACCTCCGAAGTGGAGATTAACCCTCTACCGACACTCTCCGTGCCGAGCTTGGTGCTCGACGGGTGGAGATTAAGCGGTAGCGTACCCCCGAAGTGGAGATTAACCTTTTAGCGACACTCTCCGTGCCGGGCTTGGTGCTCGACGGGTGGAGACTAAGCGGTAGCGTACCTCCGAAGTGGAGATTAACCTTTAAGCGACACTCTCCGTGCCGGGCCTAGTGCTCGACGGGTGGAGGTTAAGCGGTAGCGGACCTCCGAGGTGGAGATTAACCTTTTGGCGACACACTCCGTGCCGGGCTTGGTGCTCGACGGGTGGAGATTAGGCGGTAGCGGACCTCCGAAGTGGAGATTAACCTTTTACCGACACTCTCCGTGCCGGGCTTCGTGCTCGACGGGTTGAGATTAAGCGGTAGCGTACCCCCGAAGTGGAGATTAACCTTTTAGCGACACTCTCCGTGCCGGGCTTAGTGCTCGACGGGTGGAGGTTTAGCGGTAGCGTACCTCCGAGGTGGAGATTAACCTTTTACCGACACTCTCCGTCTCGGGGTTAGTACTCGACGGGTGGAGGTTAAGCGGTAGCGGACCTCCGAAGTGGAGATTAACCTTTTACCGACACTCTCCGTGCCGGGCTTGGTGCTCGACGGGTGGAGATTAAGCGGTAGCGGACCCCCGAAGTGGAGATTAACCTTTTGCCGACACTCTCCGTGCCGGGCTTGGTGCTCGACGGGTGGAGGTTAAGCGGTAGCGTATCTCCGGAGTGGAGGTTACCCCTTTAGCGACACTCTCCGTGCCGGGCTTAGTGCTCGACGGGCGAAGACTAAGCGGTAGCGTACCTCCCGAGTGGAGATTAACCCGTTAGCGGTAAACTCCACCCGATACCTAACGGTGTCTAGCGGTCGAGTTTCACTCCACAGCACACTAGCGGATTCTAGTACTGCACTTCAACAAATCAGTATCTTTACTATCGCTATACGGACAATCGCGCAGGCCGCACAATTAACAAACTTCCGAGTCGACCCCTCCCACACCTCCACCCGCTTTATGCTCGATGAGGGAACCGTTGCTCGTCCTGTGCTTCGCTTATGAAAAGAAATTAGATAACACATAGGTCGGCAGAATAGTTTGACCAGAGGTGGCTGGACGAGGATGTCCCCCTACGTCCTGCCAACCGGTTGTTGCCGTTTCCGGCGAAACTACTGACTCAACCACGGAAAGTCGCACCTGCTCAACACGTCTGGGCTTGAGGTTCGCCCGCTACAATTTCTAAAATCTGTGTAGAGGGACACATTATTGCCATGTACTGATTCGTGTCGCGCCAGTTTTTGGACCAGGTGAGTGTGGGTTATGATGTTTGATTTCGACAGCGCCATTCGTGTGCACTCCGTTTATGAAACTGTATTGCATGTATCTGCCGAGGTGCAGAATCGGTTGTTTTGAAAGTAGAACACGCCCTACTACTTTCAGTCCCTGTGCGTGCGTTATGGTGTCTTTCAGTCGCTGTGCGTGCGTTATGGTGTCTATCTTCGACAGCAGTCGTTGTCTCATTGTGTGTGTGGGGGGGGGGAGGGGGGGCCGATGGTGTGTGTGTGTGTGTGTGTGTGTGTGTGTGTGCGTACGTGTGGTGATGCGTTTGTGTCATGTTATGCGAGTGTTGATGTGTGTGTATGTGTGTGTGTGTGAGAGAGAGAGAGAGAGAGAGAAAGAGACAGTGTGTCTGTGTGTTAATGCGAGTGTATGTTGCGCTGTTGCGTGCTGCTTTGTTGTACGAGCTCGCGCGTGTGTATGTGTGACTGATTGCTTGTTTCGTTGTGTGTGTGTGTGTGTGTGTGTGTGTGTGTGTGTGTGCCTGCGCGTGTGTGCGTGTGAGTACGTGAGAGGGGGGGGGGCGTCAGTTTGTGCCTATAAGTGTTTGCTGATGGGTGTGAGGGCGGGAGAGTGTTTGTCTGTGTGCTTACGTACATTCGTGAGTCAATCAGTCTGTCAACGCGCGCGGGTGTGTGCCTACTGAATCAGCGATGCATGTCTTTTCCGGTTTGTGTATGTGTGTGTGTGTGTGTGTGTTGATGCGTGTGTATCATGTTATGCGCGTGTTGATGTGTGTGTGTGTGTGTGTGTGTGTGAGATAGAGGGTTAGTATGTGAATGTGTGTCTGGGTTTGTATGCTAAGCTGATGCGTGCTGCTTTTTGAGAGCGCGCGTAAATATGTGTGATTGTTTGTTTGTTTCGTTGTGTGTGTGCGCGAGTGTGTGAGTGTGAGAGAGAGAGAGAGAGAGACAGCGAGGGCGTGTGTTTCTGCCTACAAGCATGCATGTGTTTGCTGATGGGTGCGCGTGTGTGTATGTGAAGAGTGTGTGTGTGTGTGCGTGTGTTTACGTTCATACGTGAGTCAATCAGTCTGTTATAGTGCGCGGGTGTGTGCCTACTGAATCAGTGATGCGTGTTTTTGCTATGTGTGTATGTGTGTGTGCGTGTGTGCGTGTGTGTGTGTGTGTGTGTGTGTGTGTTCATGTGTGCTGATGCGTCTGTATCCTGATATGAGCGTGTTTATGTGTGTGTACGTGTGAGAGAGAGAGAGAGTGCATCTGTGTGCTTATGCGTGTGTTTGTAGCGCTGATGCGTGCTGCTTTTTTTAGAGCGTGCGAGCATATGTGTGATTGTTTGTTTGTTTGTTTGAGTGTGTGCGCGAGTGTGTGAGTGTGAAAGAGAAGGACAGAGAGAGACACAGCGAGGGCGTGTGTTTGTGCCTACAGGCGTGCATGTGTTTGCTGATGGGTGTGTGTGCGCGTTTGTGTATGTGGAGAGGGTGTGTGTGTATGTGTGTGTCTTTGCGTGTGTATTTACGTTCATACGTGAGTCAATCAGTCTGTTAGAGTGCGCGGGTGTGTGCCTACTGAATCAGTGATGCATGGTTTTGCTGTGTGTGTGTGTGTGTGTGTGTGTGTGTGTGTGTGTGTGTGTGTGTGTGTGTGTGTGTGTGTGTGTGTGTGTGTGTGTGTGTTTATTGATTTGTGCTGTCGAATATCTCCATACAAAAACTTCCACAGCGATAGTGTGCGTGCAGAGTTCGACTCCCCGCTTCCGTCCAAAATCTCCCTCCGTTGGCCGCGCAAGCCGACCTCCTCACAAAGACCACCATAGATATAGTATTCAGGCGGGGGAGTTTGAGCCCCCGCTCATTTTGAATCGAATTACCCGGTACCGGGGAGTGCTTTGACTCAATGGGCGGGACTAAAGGCACGTGCAAGGATGAACTTTATGGTTATCGGCTACAGGCCGTACAAGCGTTGACTGTGTTTGTTTCATCTAAGCTTTCCAGTACTTACACGTGCACGAATCGCTGCGTATTTCGAGAACAACGAGATTACCACCGTCCACCGCGTTGGATTGGTAACGTTTTTCTGTGGCGGAGAGCGCTGACGGCAGGACGAGTAATCGCTAGCGAGTCACCACATAAACAAGCTGAAAGTCTGAGCAGCCACAAACAACCCCTCCTATATCGACTCACCATAGAGAGGATCGTACCACCCTCAGTTTTAGCCCCCTTAATCCTCGGCCTAGCAGATGACCTTCTCCCTGACGGCACCGCAACCGTTGCAACAATAGAAGCGCTATGGGTGACAAGCGTTGTACCGGGAATTGGAGCCGGAGGCGGGGCTCTTGACGTGTTGTTCGGCGTCTTCCTTTTCTTTGCGTTGCGGCAGTCGGACTTTGTCGGTCTCGGGTGCCGCCCGTGCTATTCTCACCTTGTTTCCTGCCTTTCAAGCGTTTACCACCAACCTATCCTCGCAAGGCTGTAGGCTTGCAGGGCAAATCGCCACAACGTCGTCAAGGGAGGGGTATAGGTTGCCTTTCCGTCGACCTCAGCTCCTCCCTCATCTGGCTACTTCCCAATCCCACAGACTGTGGGTACCGGTGCAGCCCTCGCGCGCAGAAGTCAAATATAACTCAAATTTATGTAGTATATTAAACAGTATACGTGTACGAGGATTTGATTTTGGCGAAAGCAAGGATTTAGTCCCTGATTTATTACTGTTTTGATCCCAAAAAAACGGGACTAAATCCGAGCAACGTTTTAGTCCTAGTTGTGCAAGGATTTAGTCCCACACCCCCCCCAACACCCCCTCAGCCTCTCTCACTACACAGCCCTGATGAAATTCCCAGATGGCTCCTACTTCCGCTCACACCCCTCCAGCTCCCCCACCATCACCACCGGCATACAGATATCCCCAAGCACAGAAATGTATTGCACCCTCATCTCCACTAACGGCACAGTCACCATTCCCCTCACCCACACATACACCCATAGAGGAGCAAGCATGCAATCAACCTGCACCCTCAACATCACCCCCCACCATTACTCCACCTTTGGTAGGGCCCATCTCACGGACCCTATCTTCACCACCACCCCTTCTCCGCCTCCCCTCACAATCACAAAACGTTACACCCTCTACCGCAACCCCCCCGCTCTCCTTCTCCAATGGACCCGCCACCTCACGGACAACCACGTCACCCACCAATGGCACCAGGAGCCCTCCGACTTCCACATGCAGGACGATGACGACCTTCCCCTCGACCTCTCCTCCCTTCCTGACATCCAAATATCTTCCACCATTCCGGTCCGCACTCCCTCCCACCCATGGGCACTCCACCACTCCACCACCTCCCACCCCGCCTCCACCTTCTCCTTTCACATCAACCCCTCACCCATCCCTCCAGCTCCCCCCACAGCCCCCCCACCCACTATTACCCTTCCCCCCTCCCCATCATCACAGAGGACTCTTCCGAACCCATGGACTCCTCTTCCTCCCCACCCCCCTCCCACCACCACACACAACCCCCTCCCCTCTTCCCCGCTCCCCCAAACCCCACACCTACCCTCTCCCCTCCTCATCCTCATCCCCTACACCCCACCCTCCCTCCCTCCTCCACACCACCCGACCATGATGAATCCCCCCCCCCAACCTCGCCCCCCCACGGACCCCTCGCTCAAGCCCGCGCCCCCTGCGGGCATTACCAAGCACTCCCGCCCCTCCCGCAAGCAAACCTCCCCATCCCCCCCACCCCGCGCCCCCCCGCACCCCTCCCTCACACACAACTACGACCTCACTACCCCCCCTCAAACCCCCGGGCCACACCCACCCCCGGTCTCGACACAAGCCCCCCACCCCTCCGCTGACCCCACCCACCTCCCCCTACCCCCCTCCTCTCATGGAGAAGAGGAATTAGACCTCGGCGACTCTGACGACCTGCTGGAGGACGATCTAGAGGAGACCAACGGCACCCCACCAGCCACCAACCCCTCCCCCGGTTCCAACAGCCCCCAAAGGTCACCCCCGGCCGACACGGCCGATTGTCATCATTAGTCCCCCTACGGACAACCCCGAGGTTAGACCCCACACCTCACTCCCCGCCCCCCAACCCGACATCCGCAGACACACTGTAGACACCGCGACTCACTCAACTCTCCCGGCCCACTTTAACCCCCGCACATGCTGCATTGCACTGCATAGCTACTTATTCGACCTAAACCTTGAATACGGCCTCCCCACCCCCATCGGCTACCTCGATACCTCTACTATCCTCTCCTTCCAATGGGGAAAATATCAGGACCTCTCTAACCTATACTGCCTCGCTACCACAATAACCAAACTCCACTCTACTCCAACCGCCTCGTTCACAGTTATCACTAACAACGAAGTCGATATTCACCACCACAACTCCCAATACCCCACCCAATGGACTAACCTCGCCAACCGCGGCGCCCCCCCCGTCCGGGGACGCCTAATCACTCTCATGATCCTCACATGGCAACACTCTCACTTCGGCCTCCTACACCTCACTCACTCCTCAGCCACATGGATTGACGCTCTTCATCACCCTCCTCCGCCCGACCTCCTCGCCCGCTCTCTCACTCTTCTCTCCGGGTGGAACTCCTCCCCCCCCCCCCCTCCTGTCGGTACCCTACGCTCCCTCAACCCACCTCGCCAGTACGATTCCGACGGGGCATGGTCGTGCGGAACCCACGCCCTCCTACACACCTACTTCATCGCAACAGCCCCCCCGGACCAACCATACAACCCCCCCTCCTTCGACCCCCGGTCCTCGGTATACTCCCTCCACACTCTCCTATGGAACCACACCTTCCGCTCCGCCCCCTTCCCACAGGGACGCCCCCACCTTCTCGACGCCCTCCACCCCACCACACCACCCTCCCCCGCTCAGCTCCCCACCCCTCCACAACCTCTCCCCCCCTTCCCCCCTCTCCTCCCCCCTCCCTTCCAACCTCCACCCGTCGAATTCCCCCCCGACGACCCCCCCAGCACCACCCCCTCCCTCCCCTCCCCCATCCTCCCACACCACACATCCCAACCACTACACCTCATCCACCTCAACACCCGCGGCCTCCACACCTCTATTATGGATGTGGAACACCTCTCCACCTCACACCGTCCGGACGTCCTTATCCTCACCGAACTCAACCACGACACCCACAAATCCCGCTGGCGCGTAGCCCTCCCCCAATACCACCTCAAAAGCTCCCGACCATGCTACTCACCTGTGCCCCTACCCAACGCATGCGTTCTCTTTGCGGTCCGCAGAGCCTCATTCCAATCTGCCACTATCCTAACCCCGCCCCCCCACCTCATCCCCCATATCGCCGGACTAAAAATCGTTCCCCACTCATGCACCCCTTACCTCCTTAAAGGTACTTACATGCCCCAGCTCTACACCCCCCAACTGACCCGCCTATATGCAGAACTTGCAGCATGGAGCCTCCGCCTAGCTGACGACCACCCGCAACACCGCACCCTCTGGGGAGGGGACTTCCAAACAACCACCACCACATGTACAGGTCACCCTGCCCTCACCTCCCTCCTAAAATCCCACCTCCAACCCCTCCACAACTCCATCCCTACCTTCCCCCGCAGCGGAGGCTGCCTTGACCATTGGCTCTCCCCACCCCCTTCACCTCCCTCCCTCCCACCGACCTCTTGCTCAATATTCCCCTCCCCCTCCCACTTCACTGACCACTCGGCAATCCACCTCGTCATTCCCGCCCCTTTCTCCCTCATGGCACATCCCCCCCCCTCCCCATACCCACCCCCACACACATCACACGGCGCGCAAACTCAACTTTCGACTTCCCCTCACACCCGACCACATAACAGCGTACCAATCCAGCACCCCCGACCTCATCAACCAAACGGCCGCCCTCCACGCAGAAATTCTCAACACCTCACACACCTCGGCCTCCCCCGACACCCTCGACACCCTTGCCTCACAATTCACTACACTCCTCTCCCAACACATGGACCACGCAGCCACAGTTTGGCCCCTCCTCCCCGCCAAAAAACCCCGCCCACCCCAAGCGTCCCTTGACCCTACTTGGCTTACAAAGAAAAACCGCGCTCACATTCTCAAACTCCGTAAATGCAGCAAGAACAACGGCCCCCTCCCCTTCGCCCAAGCCCTCTTAAACACAACTGAATATCTCTCCCCTGTCGCCATCAAACAACAATGCCAAGCACGCATACGCCAGCTCCTTCACGCCACCACCACAGATAAGCTAAACAATATAAAAACTCGAGCCAATACGGCCTACGACACCTGCCCCAAACTCTCCCACCGCCGATTGAAAATTTAAAGCGGCCTCCTACCCCCCGCCGGCGCCGCGTCCACCCTCCACCGCATTACTAGACCCGATAAAACTACCGCATCCTCTCCCTCCGCCGTCATTGACGCGGTACACTCTCACTTCGCCACCGAACTCGGCCGCACCACCCCACACGACCTACCCACCCCCCCGTGGGAACTCCCCGACAACCCCGACAACTTTACCATCGAACCCCGCGGTGACCCCTCTCTCACCCTTGCCGACATGATTACCCGTGACACTTTCGATAAAATCCTCAACTCCCTAGGCACCGGCAAAGCCCCCGGCCCCGACGGTATCCCCAATGAAATCATCAAATTCCTACCACCGGCGACCCGCTCCGCCCTCTTCTCTTTCCTCTCCCTCCTCGCCCACAAATCCTACACCCCTCCTGATTGGTGCCACAGCACAACATGCCTGCTACATAAAAAAGGTGACCCCACCCTCCTTGACAACTCCCGCCCCATCGCCCTCATGAACAACCTTCTTAAGCTATGGTCCGCACTAATCAAAGATGCAGGCTCGAAATACGCCGAAACCCACGGCATTCTCAGCGACCAACAAGACGGATTCCGACAACACCGCAGCATCCACGACGCCCTCTCCTCCCTCATTATGACGATGGAGGACGCGAAACTCCACAACAAAG
This sequence comes from Tetraselmis chui, assembly GCA_026401115.1. Taxonomy (NCBI): domain Eukaryota; kingdom Viridiplantae; phylum Chlorophyta; class Chlorodendrophyceae; order Chlorodendrales; family Chlorodendraceae; genus Tetraselmis; species Tetraselmis chui. The sequence continues at coordinate 290,227 of JAPMLY010000141.1, forward strand.
ACATCTACGTCATGCACGCGGATTTCAAAGGCGCCTTCAACGCCGCGGACCACCGCATCATGTTCAAACACATGCGTCAACTCGGTATGCCCCCCACCTTTGTCGACACATGCGAACACCTCTACGGGGTCTCAACCACAGATTATATTACACCACATGGCCCTACCTTTTCTATCGACACTAATCGCGGAACCCTCCAGGGAGACACCCTCCCCCCCCTTTCTATTCACCCTCTTCCTTGAACCCTTCCTTCGGTGGCTCACGGTGGGAAGCCAGGGCTACCGCCCACGGCCCCCCGCCACTAACGTCGACCTCACAGAACCCACTGCCACATACCCAGGACACGGCTTCGCCGACGACCTCAGCATCGCCACGGGCTCGACCCCCAACATGACCATCCAGCTCAGGAAACTCTCCCTCTTCAGCGCCTACACGGGTATGACCGTCAACATCCGCAAATGCTGCATCACCGGCGCCCTCTGGCGCACAGGCAATGCCCTCACCCTCGCCAACACTACCCTCCTCGCATCCCGCCTGCAAACTCAGTTCATCACCCTCAACTCCACCCCGGCCCCCATTCCCTCCATTGGCCCCACGGACACATACCGCGTCCTAGGGGTATAACTGAACACCTCCCTCACCTTCACCAAACACTGGCACGAACTAAAACGTACCACTGCATCCCTCATCACCACCCTTTCCACCTCCCCACTAACACAATCCCGAAGAATCAGGGTCATCCGTGGACTCCTCATCGGAAAACATTTCACCCTCCAGCTCGGCCTCTTCACCGACTCCCAACTCGACACTCTCGAAGGACAAATCTGCCGCGCACTCCGCTCCGCCGTCTCCTCGGTACGTAACCTTCCCCGCACCGCCCTCCACCGCCCTACCTCCGACCTAGGATACGGCCTCCCCTCCCTCAAAGCCCACGCCGCACAACTCACAGTTTGCCACCTACATAAAATCATGAACAACTCAAGCTATAGAGGCCACATGGCCCGCGCACACATCCGCACCTTATCCACCACGTTATCCCACTGGCCCTCGGAATCCATCATGTCAACATGTTACACCCCACCCACACTCAAGTGCTTAGTCAGAGCTCAGCGCGATGCGGGCACCCTATTCCACAACATCCCTCCACTCTCCCTCACCAACCCTATCGCCTCCACAATCCGCGCCCACTTCACCACTCAAGACAACGCCCTCCTCGCCTCACTCCGGGACAAAGCCACTCACATCACCGACCCTCACACATATAAGCAAGCCTACTGCGATTTCTCTCCCCGCAAAACACACGCCTCCCTCCTCCCCCGCCTCACCCCCCTCTGGAAAGATAACATCACCACGTGGCCACAAGTCCTCCTCAGAGCCACCTCATCCTCCTTCATCCTCAAATCCTGCAAGTCCATCACCACACTCACGGGGTCCACCACCCCACTCTCAGTTCCCATCCGCCTCCTCGCCGCAATCCTCACCGAACCCTCCAATACTATCCACAACCGCCTCCCCCTCACTAGCCTCACTGTCAAACAAGCATCCCCCCCCACTATACACCCCTCATGGATTCTCCTCCTCTCCCCACACCTCCCTCGCTCACCCCCCCCTCTCATCCGGCATCTACACCTCCCGCACCACTCACCCCACCCCCACCGCACCCACCACACACTTAGACACAGAATACCTCACCCCCTCAGACCACCACTACCCCCCCTGCGACGTAACGCGTATCATCTCCAAACACAAGGACACAGAATACGGCCAAACGCAGTACATGGTTGAATGGGCCCCGGAACACCTCACGGAATGGGACATTCAGTTACAACTCGACGACGGCTTCCGCCTCATCTCCTCCACTCCCACATCGGTATGCCTCCCCACCCCCTCCCCCACCGCCTGCTCCATCTGTCATGACCCACTGCACACATAACCCACCTCCACCTGCTGCACATGCCCGCACTTTGCCATACATTCCCAATGCCGCCCAGCTCAGGGACCCGCAACATGGCAGTGCGAGTGGTGTGCTCGCGGCCAACAACACGACTTCACCCGCCTCCACGAGGTCCAGTGGGCCCCATGCCTACAACTACACGACACCATCAGTGAGACCCCCTCCGGCCCCACCGCCCTCACCGCATTTAACTCCGGCTATGTCCCCTCCACGACACCCATTCTACCAGAACCAGGACCCCCTCCGTGATCACACCCCATAATCACATTCAACCACGACCCCATCAACCCCGACCTCGACATGCTCCCTACCGGTAAATTCGCCATCCAGGCACACCCATCACTCCACGACACAACCATACTATGCACTCCCGACGGCCGCGCGGTCACCACCCTCAACGGCCCCCGTGTCCGCCATCTCTACCAACTCTTTCGCCCCGACCTCTCGCAGCATACGTTCGAAGAGGAGGTCTACCACGTCCTCACTCGCCTAGGTTCCCGCTCAGAAATCCACTCACCCACACCCGCCACCACCACCCGTAAAAGATGGGCCACCAGAGAAGATCTCCTCACAGATCTCCGTCACACATTCCGCATCCAGATAGAACTATACTCCGACCCCCTCAATAAATCCCTCCACTCTAACACTTACCATTCCCTCTACCCCGAAGACATAGTCTTCTCATCCAGCGGCAGCAATGCCCCACACACATGACAAGGTACCAACATCGCCAACCCCGAATACGACCATGAATGCATGCACCGCGCCATGGAACACGCAATCACTAGCGCACACCTCACAGCCCCTCATACACCCAGTGACCCAGCGCAACCATCCTCATCCTCCCCCGATGGGAACACACACCCTACCGCCACTCCAAATACATCAACTCCCCATACACCCACCACCTTTACACCCTCCCCAACGACGCACACACCTTCTTACCCCCGACTAGCACACTGGCAACCCCACCCCCACCCCATTCGGCACGAGATGGATGATTGGATGGTCGACATATACCTCGTCGCCAACCCCCTCGCACTTTTCACCCTCCCGTCACCCACAGCCATCACCGCACTCCACAACACTCTCGAATCCATCTACGACACTCACCTCCCCAACCCAGTCATCACCAACCCTCCTCCCCACCTCCTCGGCACCTACTCCCCCCACTCAGCAGGCATATTCCACCTCCCCCCAAACCCAACTCACCCCATCTCTTTCCCCCACCCGGAACGACTGCAACTAACATACCCCCCCCACCACATGTACTCTTGCTTGGAACTGGCAGGACTTTGTATACACAGACGGCTCGAAAAAGGGAGGCTCCTCCCCCCTAGGAGCTGCCGCCACCCACCCCGCCTCGGACACCCGCATAAAAAATCTGGTGAACGCTACCCCTTTCTCCCACACTATCAACTGCGCTGAATTAGCTGGCATAGACATAGGCCTCCAACTAGGCCGCACCCACCTCCTTACAGAGAGTGCGTGCTCCCTCCGCCTCATACAAGGATACTTGAACTGCCCATCCGCTTACCGCCACAACATCCACCGCGACACCCTCCAATCCATCACACACGCCCTCCGAACCCGCTGCAACGCGGGCATCCGCACACACCTCGGCAAAATTAAAGCACACAACCACTCCCTAGGTAACGACCTCGCAGACACCCTCGCTAACTAGGTCGCGGATGGTCACCCGCCCGACACTACATACGCCACAGGTTCGGACGTGTCGTTAGGTCACTGGACCTGGCCATACACCCTCATTCCTCAGACCCTAGGGGAACCCATACCCTACAAGTACACCAACCTCAAAGCTGACGCACACACCTACAGCACCAAACACTCACACACACCCCTCTCGTAAACAACCAAACACTGAGCCCTCCTCGCCCGCGCCGCGGAGGACGGCGCCGACTTCTCTTTCCACAAAAAACACACAACACTCACAAATATCTAGTTCACACACAAACAAGAATTCATGTGGGGAGTTCACAACACCCGCCTACTTACCCATAACCCCACCCTACGCTGCCCCCTATGTGGCCAATTCACTAGCAACGGCCACATGGCCGGTAACTGCCCCACCATGTCTGGCCTGAGACAGGACCGACACAGCAGTGCGCTACAACTCCTACTCTCACTATTGGAGCGCCACAACGGGGGCCGCTGGGAGACCATCACTGCAGACTTCGGTAACAAACCCATCAAATCAATTGCCTCCCCCACTCCAGCCCACACCCCCCTTCACTGTCACCCACCTCACCCCCCCCCCCCCCCCACATGCCCACCCGCCTTGTCGCTGCTGACGAGGGTCTCTCGCCCGACTCCCTAACCTCATGTCCCGCCATCCTCCCACCTGAAATTCTCCCCCCCGTGCTTCGACCCCCCGCACACAAACCCGACTTTATTCGCCTCCTCGAACCTCGCTTCGTCGGTCACACAAACGGTCGCCGCCGCTACGCATCCATCAAAAAGATTCAGATAGGGGAATGGAAGTACTGCACGGACAATAACCTCTCCCTAACAGCAGACCTCATACGGGCCAAATACACACCGCTCGCAAACGCCATCCGCAGCCACTGGCGAGGCACAGTGGTATACATCCTCCCCATCGTCATGAGCCGCACGGGCACACCGCACTCATCCACCATCACGAGCCTCACCTCCCTACTTACTGCCCGCACGGACCCTCCTGACAAACTCATCTCCAAGGCACGACTCGACACGACTCGCATCCTTGCACAACTCCTCACGCATACTCTTCAATGGCTGCATCATCTCCTACTCATATACCAGATCAAATCCCGCACGACATCTCGCCGCGCCTCCCCACACTGCACCTTCGCCCACCCATGATTGCACACCGCACTCGCCTCGACTTGCACAACTCCCCAGGGGGGGAGTTAAACCCCCGAAACATCCCTGGAGAGGTTGGATTTAGGTGGTTAACGGTCTAGCCCTGACTTGTAAGTTCCCTGAATGGCGTAATTGGGAGGGCCCAGAGACAGCTGCCGGCGCATACGGCTTTTTGGTGTAGAAACCGGCGCATACGGTACATGTTGTAAACAATTTCAATTTCAATTTCAATTTCAATTTGACTCGAACTAAGAACACGCTTTGCCTTGAAGGAAGAGGTGAATGGTGCCTTCGCCGACAGCATGGGCGATGAGCCCATTAATCCAGTGACGAGGAACATACCGAAAGTCCGCCATGTTAGTGAAGTGAGCGGTCATATGAGTCGTAGCACCCGTATTAAACATCCACGGGTCGGCGAAGGAGGAGGCATTGATGAGAACGTAGTCATCTGAGGTTGGGGATGACACAACATCTACTTGCCAACGGGATATGTTTGAGTCGATTGCATGTCCAAGCATAGAGGAGAGGAATGAGGGTCAATGTCAACATCGGAGATCATCTGAAATGTAAATCCAGCCACTGCGAGATGGGAAATGAAGCTTAGAACCTCACCGGAGCACATGGACACGACGTCTAGGGATCGACGCTGGTCTCGAAAGATGCTTGCATTCGGAGTGAACCCGGAGACAAGTGGGAGAGGAGGAGCAAGAGGCGTTGGTGAAGGGGGTAAGTTAAGAAAAGCCACCATTGCACTTTTCTCGTCTTGCGAAGTCATAGGAGGGGTTGAAGATTGCAGTGGGGCTCGCGCTAGTGGAGCGTAATGAGTCAAGCGCACAGAAGAGGCCACATGCGCATGACGAAGGCGACGCGTCAGAGGTGCACCATGAAGGTCATCGGCATGTGGGGGGTCATAAATTTAGAGGACGTGGAAGCGCGACCCTCATCCTACATACAAGGAGGAGGCTGGTGGTCGCATGGGAGCATAACGAACAGTGAGAATGCCCGGTGAGGAAGTCGGCAAAGATTAGAGACGACGACAACCTCGAGCGGAGACAATTCCACTTTGCAGAGGGACGACTCGTAGGCTCCACACACTCGGGCGTAAGCTTCGTCAGCTTCATACGACTTGATAGCAGCATATTCAGCCGCGAGGGAGACCGGAGGAGAGTCATGGGAGGAGGAGAGGCATGAGTGAAAAGCTGGGAAGGTGGAGTGTCCTCAAGCAGCTTGGAAGGGCTTTGGCGGGAACGAGCCACCATAGTTCGAGTGGGCGCGCCATGATCAAAAGGGTCATCGTCGGATGATGGAGGAGATCGAGAGTGGGGTCGACATGCTCCATAATATGACCACGAAGGGAGCGACTCATCAGCGAAGTACTTGTCACATTAGGATGACTGATAAGGCAAGTGTTGCACAAAGCCACGAAGTGCTATATGAAGCATGTCATGTGTATCATCAATCGAGAAGAGGTCCTCCGAGTCAGAGATAAGGCCGGGGTAGTCGTCCGAGGTATCGTAAATATACTGAGACGGTAACATGTGAAGTGAAAGTGACGTGGTCTTAACATGGCATCCATCAATGCCACCCTTGTAGGTAAATCTTACATCATCATGGTAGATTAACGAGTCGAAGACGTTATCGTTGCATATGTCAACGTTCACCACACGGAAAGCGTCAAACGAGGTGTCATGAGACACCGGTGGTGCGGGAGCAAGGTTCGGTAATATAGCTAAAGGGACACCGAAAGCGGGGCATGAAGGGAGTGGTGGACTTGAGGCAGCAACAACGATTGTCTCGGTGGGGATTCCAGCATCGGCCTTCGGCTTGAGCCCACGCTGACCATCGGCCTTCGGCTTGAGCGGACAGCCTCCATGTGCGTGGCCTCGTTCGTCACAGTAAGAGCGGGTAACTGGGTCACGGCCATCGTCTCCACGATATTACCGAGACGAGGAGGTGTCATGAGACACCGGTGGTGCGGGAGCAAGGCTTGGCAACATAGCTAAAGGGACACCAAAAGCGGGGCCTGAAGGGGCTGCATGGAGGGAGTGGACTTGAGGTAGCAACACCGACTGTTTCGGTGGGGGTTCTAGCATCGGCCTTCTGCTTGAACCCACGCTGACGCGTGAAGCAATCAGCCTCCATGTGCGTGGCCTCGTTCGTCGCAGTAAGAGCGGATAACTGGGTCACGGCCATCACCTCCACGATATTACCGAGACGAGGACCAATAGCTACCACCGTCGCTATTGACTCGGTGAGGAACTTCGTTTGAGTTGAGAGAGTAAATAGCTGTGCCACAATGGCATCTTGAGTCACAGCTTTATGGGCAGGTGTGAGAGCCGTTCCCGCAGGGAAAGCCAAGACGATGACCAAGACGATAGTGTCCGCATGCGTGGCCACGATGAGCATGGAGTCGCGCACATGTCGGACAACATCAGCAACGGTATGGACGTCGACAACTCCAATAGAGAATAGTTGAGCTGCACTTTTGAACTCCTCACGAAGGCCATGAATGAAGGCAACGCCAAGAATGGACTCTTCTCGCGGCTTCAAGAGTTGCTCGAGCTCCATACGGACGAGGTTGAGGCGTTTTCGTAGTCAATAAGGTCCTCCGCGCACGCAGCATCGGAAGACACATGGCATGGCTTAAGATTGCATAGCGAAACATGTTAGCACTAGCATCCCGTTGCCCAGTACTTATGTACAAGGTAGCTACTTGTCATCCTAGTACTTATTGTTACGCTATTAGCGGTACTCTATTCCCTATTACCAGCCGGCCCTGCCGGTGCCTTCGCCAGCCGCCATCTTTCTCCTTCTCACTTCTCTAGTCACCACACCCGGCCTCCTTGTGCGGCCGGCACGACCTACGTGTAACTATCCGTTCTCGATGCCAATAGGTTACGGGCGTTCCACCAAGTAACACTAGAGAAGAGCGTGTGTAAAGCGCTCGGCGCCATGCTAGTCATGCCTACTCCCACGTAAAGAATAGTAGAGCGGGTGTGAAGCGCTCGGCGCCACGCTAGTAATTCATCGTCCAACGCACACCACGCTTCGCTTTCGAGCTGGTTGTCCGCGACCGTCCTACCATCTCCCACGTAAAAAGGAGAAGAGCGTTTGTAAAGCGCCCGGCGCCACGCTCGCCCCACCCGGCTTTCAGTCTCACCTAGTAGCCTTCAACCTATCGATGCTCTCGACCGGATCTGGTTGTTTGAAACCGACCCGCGAAAATTCGGCCCGTGCGTACTTTAATTAGTATTGTTATTGTTTTTTCCCGAGGCAACGCCACATCGCTCACCTAACTTAACGAGGAGCTAACCTTTCCCACGGCGAAAGGGGGGAGTCAATACGAGCAGCGCCCGTCTATGCTTTTGCGTGCCTACACGCTCCTAACAACCTTGTTGGCTTTGCTTCTTCCTCGCCGGTCGCTGGCATGCGTCGGCTAATTCGCCCGCGGACAGTTTTTCCCGCTACTTGTCAGACTAGTACGTTACACAGTACATTTGGAACCGTTTCTTATCGGCAACTCGCCGGTATATACATACGTTCTTGTGAACGCATATCGCTACACCTATCCGGCCAGAGACACACGCTACAAGCACCTCACCTTCGACTAAGAAGGCACCTTCTTCGACGCAAGCTAGGGCGGCGTCAAGACCTCGGCCACCTTGAGGGTGGGTGTTAGCACTACCATCCCGTTGCCCAGTGCTTATGCGCAAGGTAGCTATTTGTCATCCTAGTACTTAGTGTTACGCTATTAGCGGTACTCTATTCTCTACTAGTGGCGGTCGGCCAGCCCTGCCGGTGCCTTCGCTAGCCGCCATCTCTCTCCTTCTCACTTCTCTAGATACCACATCCGGCCCCCTTGTGTGGCCGGCACGACCTACGTGTAACTATCCGTTCCCGATTCCGACAAAACCTCTTGGACGGGAGAAATAAATGCTGAGGTCGCCGACCATAAATCAGTAAACCCGTGTTTGTTACACACCTCCGCCATATTAACTAGTAACCACCATACTAAGAAGGTAGTTGGGTCCTTAGCGTGGCGAAGTGGGAGATGTTCAAAATCCTTAAACCGGAGGAGAGCAGGGACGGCATGGGCATCAAACGACCCTGAGTCTCAAGATAGTCAAGCATCGTCACCAACTTCACTCGAAGGGATAGGCATAATGGTTCGAAAACATGTGTCGAGCGGGAGAAACAAGTCGTAATAATGAAAATAATCGCCGCGGTGTGACCGAACATGGCTACATGCGTCCCACGGAGGAACGAGTCGAGGGTGTCGACGAACGGGGGTGTCGGAACGACACAACTTAAGTGGGTTGCAAGGAACAACTAATAGAAAAGGCACATAGGTGAGCGAGTCATAAAAGGGACGATACACGAGCAACACGAGATCTCCGCACACAAGGCCTGAGCAAAGGAAGATACTCCTTAGGAAAGAGGGCCCATAACCTATCGAAACTACATCTTGAAGCAAGTTGGATGTGTGATGCAGGTAGAGGTTGAGACTGTTGAATGCGAGGGTAACAAGGAAGTGAATTACAAGGGGATTGTTAGCTCACATGTGGAGCACAATGTTCCCATGCATGTGTAGCTGGCATATTATAGTATTTAATGATAAAGATAGCAAAGCCCTTGTGGGGTTTTACCGTTGCCTAGAAACCGAGGAGGGTTGTATCGACGCCCTCATAGGAAGAAATTGCGCGTTCCTTTTTGGTTGTTCAGATGGTCATGGTTTAGTTGATTGTCTGTGAAGATCTCATCACATCTAATATCTGAATAGGGCGCCCGCCGGCGGCGCAGCGGCGGCGGCCCGGGAGAGGGGTGCGCTCGCAGGCCCGTCGGCACCTACCTCTGCCTCCACGCGGTGGGCGCTGGTAACCCTGTAGCAGTGCCAGGCTCGGCACGGTAGGGGGCTAAACGAGGTACCGACAGCCGCGATCCGCGGGATTAGCAGCTGTCGGGAAGCCCGGTACGGAGGGTTTTGGAAAAACATAGTATCCGTACACCGGCACAAGAATCTCCCGCTCGGCCAGTCCGATATGTCTTTTCCGCGACTAAATATTCGCAGATACTCTCCCGACGATGGGGCGGGGGCGGCGTTTGCGAAATATTTTTTGGCGAAAAATGGTACGGACGGATCGGCGGAGGGACGAGGGTGTTGGAGTTGGCGGCGGACATCTAGGTAGCAGCGCTAGGGCACGGCGCTCGCTAGCAGTCGCCAGCCATGCGAGAGCCTTAGGTCTCCCCTAGGGGCGAGGCCTTATGCTACGTAGGACGGAGGTGGGTCGCAGCCGGAGGAGCGGCACGGTCTGGCGGCGGCGGTCCTTTGGATCACCCGCCGCCGGAAAAACCGTGTACGGGGGTTTTGGAATAATTCCCGTACCCACCAATTTTTGAGGACCGGCGCCTCGATCCCTGTGTTCTTCCAACCCCTTCCCTAGTCGGTACCCGGTTATCGATAGGCTGCCTCAAGCAGTGTGCCTAGGGTTATCGTAACGGCACACTGCTCATAAAGGCGGCCTCCTAACAACGTAAACCACCGGGGGAGGGTAAGGACGGCCACAACGCGATAAGATAGGTGTTGGAAATAGACGGTACAAGGACATAGGACATGAGAACATTTGGCTCGGAGGCAGGAGAGCCAGCCGGACACCGTATGTAGCCTAGTTATTCTCTCTTCTCAGCCCCCGAAGGAGGAGAGAAGACTCGGCTAGGTGGCGCGCTGCGTCGGGAAGAGCAGCTAATACCTCGGGCGGGGTTGAGCACGGATCGAAACGGGACCGACGACGACCTGTGCGAGGGGGGTTTTTCACATGCCTTTCCCCCATGGCTCCGGCACGACCGGAGTCGCACAGGAGCCGAGGTCAGGCAGGTTCGACTCTACCAGCTCAAGCTGAACAGCCTTGCTGATCAGCGACCCCGCTTCGGCTGGAGTAGGCCGCGTATCGTGGAGACCAGCGACACTTTTATAATTCATACTGTACAAAAAAAAAAAACGTATAGATTAAAAAATAGTAAATACCTGGTTACATGTATGTTTTGGACGGTATCGTCACTGCCAATGGAGAGGTTAGGATAAGTGGTTTACGGTCTACTCCGCATATAATTCCAGTTAGGCGTTGAACGGGGGGGCCCACAGACAGCAGCCGGTTTATAGTGGTATTGTTGTAAACAATTTCAATTATCTGAATAGGCATTGTAATGATATGCTATAACATTTTTACGTTAGTACAAGAACATCGTTTGCCACGGACATCTTTCCAAAGCTACAAGCCGACATCAGTGAGCGCGTCAACTTGCTTCGCTTCGCGAAGCTCGCTTCCACGTTTTCCAACCGCGCTCGGCCGGAGTCTAGGCGTTTTGTCTCTCGTCTCGGCCATGGCGCCTTTGCGTTTTTGGCTTCGGATCCGCCTACTTCCGGTCGCTTGGGCGAGCTCCGTGACAAGTTCCCTGAGCACCACGACGCGGTTTTCCGCGTCGCGGTTTGTCGCATCTTCGGCCTACCCTCATCCCGCATCCTCTCTACTCTACGCTCCCCCACTGCTTGTGCTTTTTGCCATCTCTCGGTTCAAGCTATGCGGGGTGCGTTCTCGTCGGCGGGTGTTGACATGTCGGACGATGCGTGGGCCACTGCTGTCGCGGACCATTTGGCTCGATGCGGAGGAGATGCTTCGGTCCACACCGCTCACTCTTGGTTAGTGACGGCCCTTGCGGAAATCATCTCCGAGGTTCGTGGCGCACTCGGGGTTGGCGTCGAGGTTCTCATAGATCCCACGATGTTAGTTCAACTCCCCAACGGCAACGACGGTCTCCCCGCGGATGTGGGTGTCTTGCACTGTCACGGCATCCGAGGCTCAAAACTTGCCCTTGATGCCGTGGTTTCCGGTTTGTTCGGCGTTTCTGGCCCCCCGTCACCCGAAGTCGCTCTCCGCCGTGCTGAGAAGACCAAGTTCGAGAAGTACTCCGAAGGGGTGAGGAGTCGGCCCGACATCCGTTTCATTCCCTTTGTTGTCACGGAATTTGGTACTCTCGGCGGCCACGCCACGGCTTTCTTGACGGAGCTAGCCAATCAGGCAGCCGCATCTAAAGGGATGCATGTGGGCAAGTCGTTGGCCGCCTGGCGTCGAAAGGTCTCTCTCGCCGTCCATGTTGCTCACGCGGACAACGTCTTGCGCGGTTTGTCCGCCGCTGCGGACGGCGTGGAGGCCGCTTCTTCCTCGGCCGGGATGCCTTCTCTTGCCACGGCGCTCTTCACCCGCGCCATGGGCCGCAAGCGTCCCCGTGCTTCCTCGAGCGGTGCGTGAGGCGCCGCTTGTCGCTTCCACGTGTTGCATTCTCGGCGTGGCCTAGTAGTTTCCTTAGTTTAATCTGCTAGGTTTGTGCACAATGTAGTGCTTTCCTTTTGCCGTGCTTTGGATTCCGTGACCCTCTTGTCACTCTTGCCCTTTTGTTTCCGCCCCTCCCACTTTCCCTGTCCGTGCTCATCTTGTTCTTCGTGTAACCAATTTTCTTAGTCCAGGAAATATTAAATGCTAATTTATGAGTACTTAGTGTAATTAAGTAATTGACTCAGGCACATCAACACTCTACTCTCAGTATCCCCCGCGTGCGCGCGAAAGCGCGCGCGCCCTGCACTTGTGATGGGTGGTCGCTGCTGTGATCGCTATTGTACACTCCTCCACAAAAGTCCGGACATGCATTATGTTAAGCATAAGCTAGTCAAGAACACGCTCCCCTCTCACCACGTCAAGCACGACGATACCCGAGTACCACCCAATTGTAGGAGAGCCGAGAAGCAAGCAGTAAGCCGCCATCCGGGGTGGTTAGACCTCAGCTTAAAGCGGGTGTTGTCGGTGGAGTTTGTCGAATTAAGCCCATAAACTCCCGAGAAATTGTCCGAACTGCACACGTCATTCTGAGCGCCACGCTTGGGCATTGCTCAAGCGCTCATACCAAGCTGCATACTTCTCTGTGTTCCACATAACCGTATTTTTGGGGGGGTTTTGGAGGGGGTTTGGAGGCGTGGGTGCCGTGTTCAATGCGCGAGGTTTGGTTTGCGGGTGTGTGAAAAGAGCACGGAAGTTCACGCCGCTGGCACGGGTGATTTTTTGGAAAGCAGGCGAGCAAAAACGCACATGACGCAGGTTTGGATAAACACTGCACGCTGTAAACATGCGAGGGCGATTGGCTTAGGGGAGGGGCGAGGTCCAACTTGGCCGTTAGGGACGCATCACGTTGACGGTGGTGTTTGGAATGCTTGGGTATGTGCTTGTGCCAACCACACCCGCCCCACTCGTGGCACGCGTCGGGAATTGGGCTCGGAGGTCAATAGTAATGAAGAATTAGTAAACATAAATCGATAAACCCCGCACAAATCGTCTCAGGAGGTGAGCCGACTTCGATGGGTGTTGCTTGGCACTGCGGCTCAGCGGTGCCGGAATAGTTTGTAAATTAGAATAATTCATAACAAATCGATTTGTGGGAGTTTGAACTCCGGAGTAGGTGCGTTCGACGCGCATTGAAAAGACGCGTCCAAAGGTACATTTTATAAAAAGTTTGGACCATATATCAGGAAGTTATGATCGCTTGAATATTGTTGCCGAATGCGGCTTGCCCTTGGGTTGTGCGCATATCGGTGGTAAGTCTACATACGCGATTTCTTGCGTTTCCCCCACAGCGGCCTGCCCAACACCTCCTCCCTCCGTCGCCTATGCATAATATTTGCGCGACCGTCGCATCAGCGTTCATATTGCGGCGTTGTGCGCCCGTTACTCTTTTCGTCTACCAAGCACGGCGACTGTTTGAAAGAGCGTGCCGCACGGGTGCGGGCGCGATAACCCCAAGTACACATGCCCGGCAGTGTTCGAACTCGCCCCTCGCAGTTGTCGGTGCATTCCATTTTGCGCGCAAAAGCATTGCCTGGGATTTCAGGATATTTGTCAATAAAATCGACGCATGATTGCATTTTCTACTTGCGCAGGTGCGAAATCTTGTCCGGACTTTTGTGGAGGAGTGTTGGACGTTTTCAAAATTCCCGTACAGCGGCGGGAGACCGCGAAACTTGGCGAAACTTAGCGGGAACTCGTCAAAACTTTGTTCTTCGCAGCCGAGACCGCCAACCGCGCCAACGCGCTGTCTTTTCCTCTTGTCGACCTTATTGCTCACGTCGGCTGCGGCCGTTTCGTAGTATGCCACCTTCTCCATGTGTACTCGCAAGGCGTTGGCGCCTCGTCCATGAAGCCGAACGACTTGGCAGCGCTCGTAAGGCCGCGCAGGAGTGTAAAGCAACCGTGAGGGTTGTCGAGAAGTGGTGCCGGCGCGCTAAAGCTACCGGGACAGTGGACGACACGCCTAGGGCGGGCAGGCCCCGAGCGCCCTTGGCGTCCCGAGAAGCCACCCTCCTTTTGAAGGTGGGTGTAAAGCGCGGCGATCAGTGCCCCCAACTTGCCAAGATGCTGCAGCAGAGGCTAGGAGTGACTGTGAGTGCTGAGACGGTCCGCCGGTACCTAAACAAGTACTTAGCGCGCTAGATGAGGCCGAGGAAGCGTGTTGCACTAACAGTCAAGCACATGCGCGCACGGCTATGCTTTGCCAAACAATGGGTACGGAAGTCATGGCACAATGTGGTTGTGACAGACAGCAAGTACTTTTGGCTGTCCAATAAGGGGCCCGGGAACAAGGAGTGGGTGCTTTTCGAGGATGAACCGCCAACCAAGGTGTCAGAGCAAAATTGTTTCAAAGTGCACGCGTATGGTGGTGTTAGCAAGTATGGCAGGACACCTTTGTTTGTGACAGTGGGGAGCAGCGGCGTTAAGGCAAAGAGCAAGGGCGTAAACGGTGAGGTGTATCTCACCTTGTTGCAGGAGCACCTGATACCCGCGTGTGAGGCTTTGATGGCAAAAAGGCCCTCGGCCGAGGCGCAACATCAATGGATTTTTCAGCAAGATAACGCTAAAGCTCATGCTTGCAAGAAGGTTAGGAATTGGCTTTCGTCTCAATCCGGCTTTCAAGTGATGCAATGGCCTGCCAAAAGCCCTGACCTCAGTTGGATTGAAAACATGTGGGGTATTGTGTCGAGTAGATTACAAAAAAGATTGGACTTGTCCCCGCGCAATTTTGAGGCGGCCATACAACACGAGTGGGAAACAATTCCTTACTCTGCCCATTGCGCCGTGTTCAACTCCATCCCCAAACGGCTAAGGGAGTGCATAGCAAACGATGGAGGAACAACTCACTATTAGGGTAAATTTAGGGTTTCGGATAGGTTGGCATGCAAATCAGCACAATTTTGATAATTCGAGTTTCATCCAACACTCCTCCACAAAAGTCCGGACATGCATTATGTTAAGCATAAGCTAGTCAAGAACACGCTCCCCTCTCACCACGTCAAGCACGACGATACCCGAGTACCACCCAATTGTAGGAGAGCCGAGAAGCAAGCAGTAAGCCGCCATCCGGGGTGGTTAGACCTCAGCTTAAAGCGGGTGTTGTCGGTGGAGTTTGTCGAATTAAGCCCATAAACTCCCGAGAAATTGTCCGAACTGCACACGTCATTCTGAGCGCCACGCTTGGGCATTGCTCAAGCGCTCATACCAAGCTGCATACTTCTCTGTGTTCCACATAACCGTATTTTTGGGGGGGTTTTGGAGGGGGTTTGGAGGCGTGGGTGCCGTGTTCAATGCGCGAGGTTTGGTTTGCGGGTGTGTGAAAAGAGCACGGAAGTTCACGCCGCTGGCACGGGTGATTTTTTGGAAAGCAGGCGAGCAAAAACGCACATGACGCAGGTTTGGATAAACACTGCACGCTGTAAACATGCGAGGGCGATTGGCTTAGGGGAGGGGCGAGGTCCAACTTGGCCGTTAGGGACGCATCACGTTGACGGTGGTGTTTGGAATGCTTGGGTATGTGCTTGTGCCAACCACACCCGCCCCACTCGTGGCACGCGTCGGGAATTGGGCTCGGAGGTCAATAGTAATGAAGAATTAGTAAACATAAATCGATAAACCCCGCACAAATCGTCTCAGGAGGTGAGCCGACTTCGATGGGTGTTGCTTGGCACTGCGGCTCAGCGGTGCCGGAATAGTTTGTAAATTAGAATAATTCATAACAAATCGATTTGTGGGAGTTTGAACTCCGGAGTAGGTGCGTTCGACGCGCATTGAAAAGACGCGTCCAAAGGTACATTTTATAAAAAGTTTGGACCATATATCAGGAAGTTATGATCGCTTGAATATTGTTGCCGAATGCGGCTTGCCCTTGGGTTGTGCGCATATCGGTGGTAAGTCTACATACGCGATTTCTTGCGTTTCCCCCACAGCGGCCTGCCCAACACCTCCTCCCTCCGTCGCCTATGCATAATATTTGCGCGACCGTCGCATCAGCGTTCATATTGCGGCGTTGTGCGCCCGTTACTCTTTTCGTCTACCAAGCACGGCGACTGTTTGAAAGAGCGTGCCGCACGGGTGCGGGCGCGATAACCCCAAGTACACATGCCCGGCAGTGTTCGAACTCGCCCCTCGCAGTTGTCGGTGCATTCCATTTTGCGCGCAAAAGCATTGCCTGGGATTTCAGGATATTTGTCAATAAAATCGACGCATGATTGCATTTTCTACTTGCGCAGGTGCGAAATCTTGTCCGGACTTTTGTGGAGGAGTGTAGCTCCTGCAACGCCTCCCGTGTCCGTCCTTCCTATCGCTCTCATCTCCAGCAGCGGTGCGCGTGCTTACGTAACGGGAAGCTTGCTCACCTTCCAGTGCAATCGTGTGGAATTTGATAGGCAGTAGCGTTGCCTATACTCCGAGTTATATAACAGTTTGAGTCGCTGGTTGAGAGACGCTGTCGGCCGAAAGGAAGCACGTTGTCCGCATAGCCGTCAAGTCTCGAGTGGCTGCAAAGACTGACGCTTTTACGAGCGCGCTGTGATCGAGCCGGCTGGGCACTCTTTTTTGAAACGCACGGGCAAAAGCTGGTATGGCTGACCACGGAGATGGCCACACCCCGCCGCCGGCCGCGGCGGGGGGTGACATTGAGATCAAGATCAAGACGCTCAGCCAAGACGTGTACACTCTCAAGATATCGCCTCAGGTGACACCTTACCAGCCCGGCCTGAATTACTATGCGCTTAACAATCACCTCGGTACCCCGTTACAAACGCACAGATATTTTCTCATAATCTCAGTGTCCCTTTCTCCATACACATAAATGAATACACATCCACTCACATGCACACAGGCGCACATGCATACGAACCACATCCCCCCCCCCCCCCCCCCCCCCCCCCCGCCCCCCAACTTTCACACACCCAGAAGCACACATACATACACACACACGCACGCAACACACACACACACACACACACATAAATCTCCACGCACCGACACACCGCACAAACAAACGCACACACACATATGCACACTCCACGCACACGCACACACACAAAAAGCACACACACACACACACACACACACACACACACACACACACACACACACACACACACATTTCCACCCACCGACAAGCACACATACACCACACACATACACGCTCACGCACTCACACACATACAAATCTCCACGCATCGACACATATACACACCGCACACACACACACGCACACACACTCGCACACACACACATACACACGCGCACGGACGCCCACACACCACACACAACACACATTCACACACACACACACACACGCACACACACACACACACACACACATATCTCCACGCACCGACACGCACACACACACACACACACCACACGCACACTCGCACATACACTCGCACACACACACACACACACACACACACACACACACACACTCACACGCACACACCACACACACACACCACACACATCCACACACACACACACACACACACACACACACACACACACACACACACACACACACACACACACACACACACACACACGATTTCATAGCTGCCTGTATATACTGCTAGCGTCTACCAGCAGCTTGAACTTGCACAGTCGGCATGTGTCGTGACTGTGGGGCTCAAATATGCTGTAGAAAGTTGTGATGGTCCTGTCAGCTGTGGAAATAGTGGTTCGTGCAAACAATTTAAGTGTGATATTGGCGGCTGGGATTATTATGGGCTTGGCTATTTCGTAACATCTGTTCCCGCCGGTTGTAGATTCTGGTAAGTGCTCTGAAGCAGGAGCTGGAGCAGCGAACCGGCATGCCTGTGGATCGGCAGCGGCTGATATATCGAGGCCGCGTGCTGGCGAATGAGTCGTCTCTTGGAGCCACAGGTGAAGGCCAAACCGTACTTATACTGCCGTGCCTTACTCGCTCCTCTCCCAATTGTCTAAGCCATTATTCAGAAGGCAGGTACTCAGGTTAGGCCGCCATCTGCATCAGGTGTGGAAGACGGGCACACAATTCACTTGGTAGAGCGGCCAGCGGATGCTCCACCCCCATCCTCTCAGCCTCCAGCAGGTGAGCATATTCTGTGCAAAAGCACCAGCCTCGTGAGTGCTTTCCGCTTGTCATCAGTCTGAAAAGTGATCGCACCTGCAGCGGGAGAGAGCGCCCAAGACCGCGAGCAAGGACAACAGCAGCAGCAGCGAGTGGCAATGGGAGCAATAAATCTCCCTTTAGATGGGAATGGGATGGCTGGCTTGCCTGACGTGATGAATCAGGTAAAGCCCGCTTTCCATTGCTTATTGTTCGACATGATCCCTCTGTGGGCACACTTCTTCTGCCTGTCAACCGTAGGACACTGGCCTGTCATGTAAGTGCCTCGCTTGGTCTCGAAACTTATGTCTGGCATTTGACCACGGTCTTCGCCTCATGGTGCGCTAGATGCTGTCACAGATGCTGTCCAGCATGGGCGTTGGGATGCCTCCTGGGCAAGCGCCCCCTGGTGGCGCGCCTGGAGCAGCAGGTTCATCTCGCTGTGATGCAGTAACTAGCAAACAGCCATCACGCAAATTTTGCGGGTGACCTATATTCTCTTCTGGCCCAGAACTTGTTGGTTCTGTCCGGCACAGGTGCACCGCATCGGAACGATGCTGGGAGTGGGGTAGGAGCGCAGCCTCCCACGGCAGCGGCTGGGGCCGACCCTGCTGCATCAGCCGCCCAGAATGACCAAACGGCGGGGGCGGGAGGAGGCGCCCATGTGCATGTTGGGCCAGGAGGCATCCCGGACATGGGACAGGTGGCGCCCTCACCGTCATTTCTTGGTCGCTACCCCAATTCTGTGTTGTGTTTGCGTCGAAGCTTCACCTGCGAGTATTAGGCCATGAGATAGATGCGTTCAGAGATCATTAGGATGCGAAAGCCGTGTCGAATCATTCTTCTGGCCGCATCAGCCGTCCTTGGTTTATTAGACTGAAGTGGCGATAGATCATTGAGTTATGTGCTGTGCACAGGTGCTGGCGTCCATATTAGGCGGCGCAGGCGTGGGCATGCCGGCGGGCCCCGCTGCAGGGCAGACAGAGAACGCGTCTGCCACTCACACCGGTACCGTATTCGACCAGCGAAGAGTAGATTAGTTGATGTAGTAAGATGCAAGAGGATGTGTACGAGTGTGATGATCCTTCTGCAACTCTCTAATCATTATGTTGGACTGCCCAGGTGCCTTTCCACCCGCGACCGGTCCTTTCGCAGGTGAGACACAGGCGGCGGCCGTGCTAAGAGTGTAGTGCTCGTTTACTTTTGGTCGACCGTACTTTTGGTCAAGTATGCCTGCCTGCTTGAAGCTGCCTGTGCTTTCCATTGACCACCCCCCCCCCCCCCCCCCCCCCCCCCTTCCCTCCATGTGTGCGTTTCCCAATCAACAGGCGGCGTCCCGCGGCCAGAGTTTACGCACCGTGTGAGAGTGCAGACTGGGCGGGTAGTGCTGCCTCGCTGTTTTTCAATTAGAGAATTCCAGCAGCAGTGTGGAAACTGAAGTAATTCACGGCTTTGCTTATGTTTCGATTTGCCAGACGGGCCGCCCTCCCGCGTCTCACATTTTGGCCGGAGTGAACCAATTGTTGACGTCTCTGGAGACAGTTGCCTCCAACCCACAACCCCCAGGTACAACGTATTCACTGAACACTACCCTTGTCAGATGAGTCACTTTTATGATTCCCTTCTTCCTTTTCAACCACGCGCGCGCGCATACACCACACACCTACACACACACCGTATGGGATTTGTTTTCAATGATGAGTTTTTTTCTACTTGTCAGGCGCAGGGCGATCGCGGCAATGGCCACTGTCAGCCACCCATATAGTCGCATCAATGCCGGCTCTGAGCGTTGGCCAGAACAGCATGCCCCACCAGTTCAGTCAGATCCTGAGGTCGGTTTTGCAGAACGTGCCGAACCTGCCAGCTGAGCTCCGAACACTACTTGACAGCCTACCCCAGGCCCCCCAACCTCCTCCCTCCGGCCAGGCCACATCTGAATCTCCCGCCCCGCCGTCTCAGCCGGCACCACCTCCACCTCAGTCAGGTCTTAACCTCAACCCGAACTCCTATCCATGTGTGTATAATGTTTGATTGTATTGATTGGCTTTTCTGCTATCTGTTTGTCCTATGTGTATACGGCCGTGACTGTGTGGCTGTCGGTGGGTTTATGTGCGTTGTTACCTGTGCTCGACCGGGTGCAGGGAGCACTCAAGGCACAACCCCTCGAGCGACAGGGCCAGCCCCACGCCAACTGACCCCACCCTCAGACGACAACATTGCTATCGTATGCGCGGCGGTAGCAGATCTAATTCGGAGGGGCACCGCGTTCATCGGGCAGCACATAGTCCCACAGATGCAGCGTAGCGCGGAGGAGCTGCTGCAGACTCGTTCTCGGGAGCGTGTGCCGGTGAGCCCTCCTTATTGTTGTTTCTCAACGTATCCTTACTCTGGTCTAATCAGTTAGGGGAAAGAGGGGGTGGTTGGAGGGGGTATGCTTTGACTTCTTATGTCACATTTGTTCTGATTGCATGCGTTGTTGAGAGCTGACAATCATTCACCCGCTTTATTCCATTATTTGGCCATCTCAAGGCTCTCAACCTTCAGGATCTCAGCGCGGTGCTTCTGAACTTGGGCACGTTACTGCTGGAGCTTGCCCGGCTTGTTTCCTACCTGCAGGCCTACTCGCAGGTACGCAATACACTGGACGGTGACATAACTGGGGGTTGAGGGGGGCGTCCTGCCGTCGATAAATATCTTTAGGTCGCAAATTATGATATCTTTCATTCGTCAAAATATGGCAGCTTACTCACTCCCCATTAGTGTGCAACTGAGGATACAAGAATGCGTGTTGTCGTTGCGTTCGGGGAATGTGGTGTGAATGGCATTCTTCGCTGTGTGCCCAGGGGATCGTGGCACCTATGACAGGCGACCTACCGCAACCTCAACCAATGCCTTTTCCAGGGGCCGGCGCACATATGCACGCCCATCGTGCTGGTCCGCAGGTGAGAGTCTCTGTTCAGCAGAGCGGCGGGAGAGGGGCGGGGCAGCAGAACGCGCCGCGTCAGGGCCCCCCACCTCCCTCAGCTGTCACACAGACCAACAACACCGGACCTCCTGCACAGCAAGCCCCTCCCCAGGGCCACCCCGCACAATCCCAAGGCACCACCCAGGTATGCCTGCCACTGACTTCGCAAGGCTGAGGTCGATTGTCTCCATGGCGTGGGTAATTAGATAGAGCATTGCACCTCCTGCACCAACACTGTGTGTCTTGTTTTGGTGTGTTGCGAATTTGAGTGTGTGTCATGTGTGCGTCAGATATCTCCGGCGGACACCACAACTTTATCAAGTGCTGCTGCCACAATACAAAATCCTCAGATCAGTTTAGCCTTGGGACAGGCGCCGCCCGGAGTGGTCGGCTTGGGTACGACCCTAGCACCCTCTGTGCTAGGCGTCCCTCCGGCCGGCAGCACTCCCGCAGGCGGTACTGAGTCGCTCAGTAGCCACCCGCTCCCTATCTCGGCCTTTTCACCAGCCAACCCCCATCCGCAGCCGGGCACGCCAGCGCCTGTTGCAACCCGAGCTGCCAGTGCTCCACAGGGTCAAGGGCGCGGCCTAGGGCCCGGATTGCGTGCTGGGCTCGGAGGTGGGCTTCCCCCGCGGAGGGGACAAAACTCGCGGCCTGGGGGTGCTGACGCGCCTCAGACAGCTTCGCAGGCGCAATGGGCCCAGCCTGACTCTACTCACAGCCATGGGGCGCGGGCAACGGGCCGGGAAGGTGGTACTGACCTGGCATCGGCCATGATGTCTATGCTGAATGGGCCCGGCGGTCAAGGGCTGATGCAGATGGCGTCTCAGCTGGCGCAGTCGCCTGCCGTGCAAAGGATGGCTGAGCAGGCGATGGGGCAGGCAGATGAGGAGGGTAGCGTGGGCGGCGGATCGGAGAATAGGGATCAGTCGGGTGAAGGGCAGGGTGCGCCACTTGACCTTGGGCAGCTCATGAGCAGCATGATGCCTATGGTTCAAGGCATGTTGG
>JAPMLY010000141.1:317500-329329 GCA_026401115.1 Tetraselmis chui
CGTCCGACGACGAGGGCGACCCCGCTCCATCCGACGATACCGCCAAGGACTCCCAAGGCGTCGAGGACGGCGCGTGGGTCCCACCCGTACCTGGCGTCACCGTCATATTACGTCAACCAAGGACAGTGGCGACGTGGACGGTGTTGCAACATGACGACGATGCAGAGCACGACCCACATGCAGACACAACTGCGGTGCGTGCCGCTCAAATGGGAGGGCAAGTGGGGCTGAAGGAAGGCTTACCTGTGACAGACGGACGAGTTGATATCTTGAAGCTATGGCTCCGGCTCTACCCCGGGGACATGCACGCCGACCTACGGAAGCTCAACGATGCAGGCTTAAGCAAGAGGGCAGACTTTAGGCAGGTTAGCACAGCAGAGTTCGTCAGGTTTTGGGGTTTGATAATAGCGGGAACCGTCTATGCGCAAAGGGGTAGAGATTTGTGGGAGAATAGCAACATGCTTGATGGAATAAGAGACCAACCACAATTTCAAAAATATATGGCATTCCACAGGTTCAAGATTATTCGTTCTCTTATTAAATATTGCAAAGCAGAGACACAACAGATTGGCCTAGACCCGTGGGCATGGTTCCGGAATGGTGTGGACGACTTCAACCGGAACAGGAGGGACGTTCTACAGCAAGGGGTCTACCAAACGATGGATGAAAGCATGTCGGCTTATAAACCTCGCAAAGACAAGCTAGGCGGGCTACCCAACATAACCTACATTCACCGCAAGCCAAAGCCGTTGGGGACGGAGATGAAGACTATGTGCGACTGTGCAACCGGTGTGATGGTCTATATGGAGGTGCAAGAGGGGAAGAACGCCATGCGCGAAAAAAAATATGCAACCGAACATGGAGTGTCTACCGCGTGTGTGCTACGAATGGCGGAGGATGCAAGTGACGAGGGCATGACGCTATTGGGGGATTCTTGGTTCGGGTCTGTTAAGGTAAGAGAAGCATTACAAAATTTACATTTGTCATGTGTTATGTCCTTTCTATTGTGGGATAGGCACTGACCTTCAATATTCCACATGCAGGCCGCGGTGGCCCTTGGCAAGATGAAGCGCCACTTCACCGGAGTTGTGAAGACCTCGCACGCCCTCTTCCCCAAGGCTTTTCTTCAGGAATCCCTGTCGACGGCACCTGCAGGGAGCAGAGTTCACCTCAGCACTACTGTGGAAGGTGTTCAAATGGTGGCAACAGGCTACAAGTACAACCGGCGCAAAGTTTTGTTTTTTATCTCCACTGTCGGCGCGGGCGGCATGGCCAACGGCAACCCCTACTCTCAACGGTGGGCGGACGACTACGGCAACATCGTTACCCGTCCTATCTCTCGCCCCCATGTAGTTTCCAACTACTTCGAGCGCAGTCCTCGGGTTGACAACCACAACCAATCACGACAGCACGAGCTCGCTATGGAAGAGGCTTGGCTAACCCAAGACTGTTGGTTCCGACTAGCGACTACCATGGCCGGTATTTGCGTTACCGATTGCTGGAAACTAGTCAAGTTTCACGTCTCTGCTTCCCACCCCTACTCAGCCCTAACTATCAAGGACTTCGCTGATATTTTAAGTAAGACGTTGGTCTACAACGGGCTACAGGATCACGCTGTGCCGGCCCAACGTCGGGGAAGGACAATATCCGTACCTTTGGGCGAACCGAAACGGATCCTCCAAGAAGAGCGCGTCCACGTCCCCGGTAACTTTGGCCGCTCAGAAAAGGGCCGAAGCAAGCAAGCTCGCTGCCTCCGCTGCTACCGCGACGAGGGGGTCCTTCACTGGACGTCTTTCTACTGCGTGCAGTGTGGGATTCCCCTATGTATGCCCGGCTCCCGCCATAGCCCCGACTGCTTCGAGCACCACATGCGACTAGACCCGGTCGCGCTTGGCAACATGAAGCGGGTCCGCACGGAATAAACACGCCCCACTGCTGCGCCCCAGCTATCTATTACCCTTCCCGCCTCCACTGTTGGGCGGGCGTGGTCATACCATACCTTATGATAGGGATGGTCGCTCGATCTGTAGCCGAAGTCGGTGGTGCAGACGATACTGAGCTTAGGCGTGTCTGCCGCTACTTTAGATATTCACTGACTGTACATAGCGGTATTTAACAGAAAAAGTACTGATTATGAAAACGCGTAATCATACAGGCCGATGTATGATATATCAGATCATACACATATCCCCGAGGCACTAGTGACTCGCAAGGGAGTCACCATTTTCGCTGTCATCACAAGTGCGCGCCCGTTGGCCCACACTCCAATGCACTTGCCTACGCTACAGCCCCAAAGGTCCGGTGCCGCCGCTCATCGCCTATCCAAGCCTACTACCGTTGTTGAAACACCCCAATATCGTGTCGTTACACTATCCTTGCCCGTGCCTATCCGTTGGTAGCGCTCTGGCCCGTTCCGTACAAACTTCAATTTTGCAAGATTGCTACACATTGCTACTTTCAGCCTTACTTTAAACACAGCCGATTCGGCCGCAAAGCACACCGTCGTGTAGCTCTTGCCAAGAGGAGTCGAACGAGTCCTGATTTGCTACATTTGACCGTTTACCGGCTTCGAAACTGCCCGAAAGACGTTGTTTTGGCTTCAAGTAATTGTGACGAGTACAGTCATGCAACAGTACATTGCAGGACATTGTACAGGTACTCGTTACGGATTCCAATTCGTGCTTTTCCACAGGACGGACGTATAGTCGTGGGTACGTCGCTATTGCAACATTACAAGGGTGCTGATGCTACAGTACGACCAGTACCTCCCGGTACGTACAGATATGCATGATTATTCTAACCAGCCAGATGACGCGCCAGAACGAGCTCTTCGATGCAGAATGAGCCGCGTCGTGAAACCCAATGCTAGGCAGGCCGCGTCTCGAGGACAGATGACGACGGTTAGACAGCCCCAACGCCTGACACGTAAGCGTAGCTTGCAGGTGTAAGTAATCTAAGCAGAAACCTATTTAAGCCAAGTGCAGTAGAAGGAGGTGACAGAACCATTTAACAATTCCATTGTTCACTTACAACATCTACTGCCTAAGTACAGCAGTGAGACATCTTTCGCCATCGCCTCTCGACAACATCATTTTGCCATCTTGCAACAACAGAACTAGACAGACTAGAACAGATTTGTGCTAGCCTTTAGCTTTCAGAGGCTAACCGCCACATTGGTTTCGGAGCTCACTGGTCGACGCACGCTTTCGTTGCTCATTGATTCGCTTGACGTTGCTTGATTTAGTTGAGATGGCTTCTCTAGGACCCGGACATTACGTGGTGTTGGTAATTCACGTTGGAGGAACTAAACGTCGGACTTGAAGCTGGTATTACAACGTGAGCCTCGTTCTGGTAAAACTTGGTTCCCAGCTGGCTCTGTCTTACCTAACGAAGAGCATGTCGACGCTGTTGTTCGTGAGTTACACGAGGAGACCGGTCTTGTTTTGACACCGGATAATTTAACGCTGTTGAGTGGTGAACATGTCCTCGTTACTCTACCTCAAGGACGACAGCTTGTCTACGTGTACTCGGCTTCTATTCCTGTCCTGTTTGCTACGAACAATTTACGCACATTTGCTCAGGTTAAACAGGCTGTTTTAGCACAGTCGACAGTTAATCCGGATGGCACTTACGTCGTCCCGGAAACAATCAACATTGACGGTCTGACACTTAAGCCCGCTCAGAAGGGGTTACTTCGTGCTGAGAAGCACAAGAGTGAGTTACTTCACTTTGGTTACGTGACTCAGTGGGAGCTCTTTCGCCGAGCGGTCTATCAACACGTTCCAGTCCTGCAAGACGACACGTCTATCCCGAGACAGTTTCACATGCACTCCCGGTTTACGACGGTCGACTCTGGTCCTGTCTGGCTGCTGATTCGCGGACACATCAACCGACTGACTGGTGAGGGACCTACAGATTTACGAGTGGGAATGCCGATGCTTACCCACAACTTGGGTGGACTTCCTGTCACCCTCACGGAGACCCAGCGTAAGGCTGCAATTGATTCACCGCTACAGAGTGGCCGTGTGGCTAATGAACTGGAGGATTGGCTTGAAGCTCAATCTCAGCGTTTTCTCATGCTTGGGATTATGGCTGATTCGTACGACTCAGTTATATGGGTTACTTCACAATTCGCTGGACATCTGAATGGGTGGTGGCTGAACCGGAAAACTCAGCCTCCAATTCCAGCTACGTACAATGAGCTTGTTACAAAGTTACGCAACTCAACGTTTCTTCCGAACATCAAGGACGACGCAATTAACGCTTTGCTGAGCTTTACGCAGAGCAGCACGATGAGTTACGCGCACTACACTAAGCAGTACAACGACTACTTACTTCGGTCTCGTGAGCACCTGACAGCTGATGTTCAGTGTGTGCGCTTCATTAACGGCTTAGCGAACTCTGCGTTGAAGAGCCATGCGAAGTCACACCGAGCTCAGAAGGGGTACCATATTACTGTGGTGGAGCTGCAAAACTTTTTGAACGACGTCGTTACAGATTCGCCGGAACTCGGCAATACGAGGTCTTCTGCTGGCCCATCTGCCCAGCCTACACGTAAGCGCAATCTTGAGGACCCTCTCGACGAAGCCTCTAAGATCTGGAAGCGTAATAGAGGGGGCCGTGGTCGTGGCCGCGGACGTGGACGTGGTGGAGGAAACAATGGTGGACGTGATCAAACATCTGGCCGTGATGATTTTAACACGCTCGCAAAAGCGATGACAGATGAAGAGCGTAAGCGTCACATGGATGAGGGACTCTGCTTCAAGTGCCACAAGAAGGGACACCGACTGTTCCAATGCCCGTAGTGGAAAGGCAAGGCACCGATGGACTCTAAGAAGCAATGATGGTGGCAAGGCTGTTCTACCAGCGAACTGGAGCAGCCGGCTACATCTATTGTTCGTTCTGAGACACTGTTAGCGACAGAGGTCGTCGAAACACTTTCGGCATCTCCATCGACTACAGTCGCGACTCCTGCAACGTTAGTAGCAGGTCGTCGTCGTCAGACTAAGCAGAGACAGAGTCGTAAACCTGTAACCAGACGTTCAATTGATTGGAAACTGGTTGACTCAGTCTTTGACCCTCTGCATGCACGATTCGATTTCACATTGGAGGGATGTGCTGATGATGAAGGTCTAAACTCGCACGGTGACTTACCTCACTGTTCGCCGAGTGACTCGATTCTAGAGAGAGATTTGACAGGAGAACGGGTGTTTATCAACCCACCCTGGGAGTTAGCTGAGCAGATTGCACATCATCTTGAGGATTGTCGACGAACATCTCCGACATCTATGATGGCTGTATTTGTACTACCGAAAAGGCGAAATTTACTCAAGTGACTAAGAATTGGAAACTCTACCAAGAATTCCCAGCGAGGACACAGCTTTTTACTCGTCAGTCACTGAAGAACCCAGCGCAACAGGAGGTGGTTGCTCCAGCTCCTTGGCATGTACAACTGTGGTTAGTCGACGCAGATTGTGCGTTTAACGACTCAACAGCACCTACAACATCTATTCAATCAAACTCGGTACCTGTGCCTTCAGACAACGCGGAACCGTCCATCGCTACGCTGCAACAATTTTCTTCGCCAGCTACAGCCCTACTGACTGACCTCACGGAAGCTCGACCGTTAATTCGAATTGAGCTGACTGTGAATACTCCTGATGGCGGACACCAAATTTCTGGATTGGTGGACTGCGCTGCGACACTTGATTTTGTGCTCGCAGACAATCCGAGTCTGGTCCGTCCTAGCTACTGTGAGTTCGGCTCGCCAATTCTTTTTGTGCGGAAAGCTGATGGCTCGTTACGTCTGTGCATTGACTACCGTGGCCTTAACGAGGTTACGCGTAAAGATGCTTACCCACTTCCGCGTGTGGATGATACACTAGACGAACTCAAGGACGCGAATTTTTACACACACCTCGACCTCGCCTCTGGATTCTGGCAAGTTCGAGTGCGTGATCAAGACGTTCACAAGACGGCTTTTCAGACCCCTGATGGCTTAATGGAATGGGTCGCCATGCCGTTTGGCCTGTGCAATGCGCCGGCTACATTTCAGAGGATGATGAATGACATTCTTCGCGACATTTTACATAAGTTCGTAACAGTCTACCTCGATGACGTCTGTATTTACAGTCGAACACTGGAGGAGCACCTGGAGCACCTACGTCTCGTGCTACAGCGATTTAAGCAAGAAGGGCTGAAATTACGCCTTAAGAAATGCTTCTTCGGATTGCAAGACATGGAGTACCTGGGCTACACTGTGTCAGCCGGTAAAATTTCGGTTTCCACAAAGAAAGTCGAGGCCGTTGCAGACTGGCCAGTGCCCAAGACGCAGAAGGAGGTTCGCAGTTTCGTACAATTCTGCAACTTCTACCCCAGATTCATACACCATTTTAGCGACCTTACGGCTCCATTGACGGACTTACTGCGGAAGTCCCAGCCACAGAAGGTTACGCTGACGCATGCCTGTTTGGAAGCCTTCGAGACTCTCAAGTTACGGCTCATTTCCGCGCCATGCCTGATCCATCCGGAGGTCGGCTCGGACGCGACGTTCACCGTAGCTACAGATGCTTCAACAGTGGAGATTGCAGCATTCTTGTTGCAAGACCAAGGAGGAGGTCTTCAACCAGTCTCTTACTGGGCGCGTAAGCTGAATCCAGCTGAGCGTGGTAACACTTACTCTGCGTACGACTTAGAAGCTTTGGCCGTATGCGAAGCTGTCAAGCATTGGAGGTGCTATCTTGAAGGATGCTCTAAGTTCCTTGTCGTAACAGACCACGACACACTGCGACATCTGCTCAGGCAACCGAACAAAAGGCTGAACAAGCGGCAAGCAAGATACCTGCGGGATTTGCAACCGTTTGTGGGCTCGATGACACTTGCATATCGCAAAGGAGCTCTGAACGAAGCTGACCCGTTAAGCCGGCGTCTAGACTTCGTACCTCAGGCCACAGAACCCTTATTTTGGGATGGCGAGGTTCCGTCAGATCAAGAATTACGACGGAAGTCCCAGCTGATGTTTGAAGACGCACAGTTAAATTTACTGACTGTTGACGCGCTACATCTGAGCCCTGAGTTCGCTGATCTCATTCGCGAGGGGTTCTCACAAGACTCGTTTTATGGGGACGATGGTGAGTGGACAAAAGACAGCCGGATAGAAGCCAGAGATGGGTACTTTTGGCGCCTCAATCGCCTCTGTATACCACAAAACTCTGAGCACAAAACATGATTCGACCGCAGATGGCTGCGACTCTTTACCCATTACCTGTTCCACCCAGACCGTGGCATACAATTGGTCTTGACTACCTGACACACTTGCCTCAGAGCAATGGCTTTAACAGTGTGCTGATTGTAGTAGACCATCTAACACGAATGGCCCATTTTCTGCCATGTACAGAGTCAATTACTGCCGAAGAAACTGCAACTTTATTTTTACATGGAGTCTACCGTTTACATGTACTGCCCCGTGTGATGATCAGCGACCGTGACCCGAAATTTGTCATTACCTTCTGGCAGACACTTTGGAGACGCCTCGGAACGCGTATGAACATGTCTTCCAGTCGACATCCAGAAACAGACGGGTTGACAGAGCGAGTGAACAGCACGTTTAAGCAGCTTCTTCGGTGCTTCTGTTGCTATGACGGCTCTGATTGGACGACTCTACTACCGCAAGTGGAGTTTGCGTACAACGCTTCGCGTGCACTCGGAATTGAGCACACACCGTTCGAGGCTAACTTTGGGTTCTGTCCTGAGGAGCCTCCTGACTTGCTGTTCAGCATGCGACCGTCGATTCCAATTTCGCAAGACGCAACAGAACGGTTGAGATTGTTACAGGAAGTACACACCCTGGTACGCTCAGTGTTACAACTACACAAGGACGAGATGCAAGCGCGCACAGAACCGTCTACAGCGCCACAATTCGCAAAGGGAGACAAGGTGTCAGTCGTCACTACAAACCCTTTTCTGAGAGGACAACCGAACCGGAAACTCAGAGACAGACAGCTTGGACCTTTTTCAGTGGAGGAGCAGATTGGGAAACCTAGTTACAGATTGAAACTACCAACGACAGTCCGCTTACATCATGTGTTCCATGTTAACAACTTACGACCCTGGGCTACTGCTCCACTACGACCAGCTGTCCCGGTGATTGTACCTGAAGGATACGATGAGGAGTTTGACGTCTCGCACATCTCTGCGGTGTGCATCAAGTCCCTACCTGGACGACGAGGCAAACATCTGCTCTTCATGACGCACTTTAGCGATGACGACATTCCACCTGTCTGGCACCGGTTGAACGAAGTACACCGGACCACCGCGTTACAAGATTTCTTGGAGACGCCCCAATGGCACAAGTTTGCCAAGACTCAGGCGTACATCGACTTCATGCACGCTCACCCAGCGCGTATTCCTGAGTCCCAGTAACTGCTTCAGTAAAGGAGCCAAGAACCACGGAGGTCTGCCTCGCGGCGGCCTCATTAATCTGTCAGGAGGGGGAGGGTACGAGTGTGACGAGTACAGTCATGCAACAGTACATTGCAGGACATTGTACAGGTACTCGTTACGGATTCCAATTCGTGCTTTTCCACAGGACGGACGTATAGTCGTGGGTTCGTCGCTATTGCAACATTACAAGGGTGCTGATGCTACAGTACGACCAGTACCTCCCGGTACGTACAGATATGCATGATTATTCTAACCAGCCAGATGACGCGCCAGAACGAGCTCTTCGATGCAGAATGAGCCGCGTCGTGAAACCCAATGCTAGGCAGGCCGCGTCTCGAGGACAGATGACGACGGTTAGACAGCCCCAACGCCTGACACGTAAGCGTAGCTTGCAGGTGTAAGTAATCTGGGCAAAAACCTATTTAAGCCAAGTGCAGTAGAGGGAGGTGACAGAACCATTTAACAATTTCATTATTCACTTACAACATCTACTGCCTAAGTACATCAGTGAGATATCTTTCACCATCGCCTCTCGACAACATCACTTTGCCATCTTGCAACAACAGAACTAGACAGACTAGAACAGATTTGTGCTAGCGTTTAGCTTTCAGAGGCTAACCGCCACATAATGGAGTTTTGCAAGACTGCTAGACATCATGCGTTCCAGCTCCCCTTCATGCATCTCCGATTGTCCAGCCAAGCATACCACCGTGTAGCTCTTGCTCAAACGAGTCCAACGAGTCTTGTTTTGCTACATTTGACTACCGAACGGCTTCGTCGCAGCATGCACCCGTAGGCGAGACCGGTACAATACCGCTCTCGGCTCCGTTCTTCCAATTGCCGCTGACTCACACAACCAGGGCGTGGAACCGGGTATTGGGTACCCGGGTAATTTTGAATCCCATGCCTATTTTGGAGAAATTATCTTATCTCGGAGGTAAACTAAAATGGCTTGTAATCAATTCACTCCTTAATATAATACAACATACCCATCCCGCATTGTAAGCAATAACTTAGGGTTTCATCTCGCAAACCAGCGTGATACAGATCTATTCACCCGGGTACAGCTGTCAAAGATTCTGTCTCGTATCGCACATGTCATCCAATGGAAACGGAGTATCTCTGTCTCGCGTGAATTCGCCAAATCCACGTAGCCCTCGTACCCACGCTCTGGATATGATTTCAATGGGAATGTACGGAGTAGATCAGGATGAGGGAAAACAGTGCATCGTTATTCCGCCACGAGGTTAATTGCACTTGCCACGTCCGTACATCCTCGCATGACGTTATCACGCTTTACTTCCGCGTTGCCTTGGTAAAGTACAAAGGCAACATGATAGGAAATCTCAGGAGCACGCGCCAATCTGCCATGTCATCGCAAAGAGGCGCATTGGGTGGTCAGTTCAAGCGCGTAGGGAGAAAAAACGAATACCATCAAAGCGAAGCTATTCTGTAATTTTGAATCACAATCACAGTTTCTACTCTCGATCTC
Source organism: Tetraselmis chui (assembly GCA_026401115.1). Classification (NCBI taxonomy): domain Eukaryota; kingdom Viridiplantae; phylum Chlorophyta; class Chlorodendrophyceae; order Chlorodendrales; family Chlorodendraceae; genus Tetraselmis; species Tetraselmis chui. The sequence continues at coordinate 327,435 of JAPMLY010000141.1, forward strand.
GCGCTGGCCGTAACAATTGTAACTCTGCACATTGACCGACCGCACATCCAACGAACTCTTAATGCTAGCCCAAGACTCCACTGCCCGTGCCACTCGGCCTATGCTAAAGTCATTGCATAAGCCACAGGTTGGCTAGAATGTTTGACCAGAGGTGTCGCAACGACCACATGCCGCGGTGTGCTGCCGTTCGGCTGTGGCCGCTGTCGGTTTAATTTAACTATTGAGTCACCTACGGTAAGTTGCACCCGCTCAACTCGTCGAAACCTACTACTCCACCGCCATAGCTTCATCAAACCTGCTATTAGTCAAGTTCAATAGTATGCATCTGTTTTGACCGCGGCGTTTTTTGACGAAATCTCGTGTGCGTGTTGAAATTGTTTACAACATGTACCGTATGCGCCGGTTTTTCACCAAAAGCCGGATGCGTCGGCTGCTGTCTCTGGGCCCTCCCAACTATGCCATACAGGGAACTTACAAGTCAGGGCTAGACCGTTAACCACCTAATCCAACCTCTCCAAGGGTGTTCGGGGGTTTTACTCCCCCCGGGGAGGGTGCAAGTAGAGGCGAAGGTTGTGTGCATTCAGGGTCGTGCGTGGAGGCAATGTGCGGATGCGCGGTGGGAGGTCGTGCGGGACTTGATGCGGTATATGCGTAGGAGGTGATGCAGCCATTGGACAGTATGCGTATGGAGTTGAGCAAGAATGCGAGATGTGTCGAGGCGTGCTTTGGAGACGAGTTTATCTGGAGGGTCGGTGCGGGCGGTGAGAAGGGAGGTGAGACTCGTGATGGTGGAGGAGTGTGGTGTACCGGTGCGGCTCATGACTATGGGTATGATGTCGACCACTGTGCCTGGCCAGTGGTTTCTGATGGCGTTCGCAAGGGGTGTGTATTTGGTGCGTATGAGGTCAGCTGTGTGCGAGAGGTTATTGTCTGTGCAGTACTTCCATTCCCCTATCTGGATTTTTTTGATGGATGCGTAACGTCGGCGACCGTTGGAGTGACCAACGAATCGGGGTTCGAGGATGCGGATGAAGTCAGGTTTGTGTGCAGGGGGACGAAGTGGGGGGGGGAGAATCTCAGGTGGGAGGACGGCGGGGCACGAGGTGAGGGAATCGGGCGAGAGACCTTCGTCAGCAGCGACAAGGCGGGTGGGCATGTGGGTGGGGTGAGGTGGGTGGCAGTCAAGTGGGGTGCAGGCAGGGGTGGGGGAATCAAACGATTTTATGGGTTTGTTACCGAAGTCTGCGGTGATGGTTTCCCATCGCCCTCCGTTGTGGCGTTCCAGTAGGGAGAGTAGGAGTTGCAGAGCGCTGTTGTGTCGGTCCTGTCTTAGACCAGACATAGAGGGGCAGTTACCGGCCATGTGGCCGTTGCTAGTGAATTGGCCACATAGGGGGCAGCGCAGGGTGGGGTTGTGAGTAAGTAGGCGGGTGTTGTGGACACCCCACATGAATTCTTGTTTGTGTGTGAACTGGATATTTGTGAGGGTTGAGTGTTTTTTGTGGTAAGAGAAATCGGCGCCGTCCTGCGCGGCGCGGGCGAGGAGGGCACCGTGTTTGGTTGTTCGCGAGAGAGGAGTGTGTGTGTGTTTTGTGCTGTAGGTGTGTGCGTCGGATTTGAGGTTGGTGTATTTGTAGGTTACGGGGTCCCCTAGCGTTTGTGGGATGAGGGTGTATGGCCATGTCCAGTGGCCTATTGTGACTTCAGAACCTGTGGTGTATGTAGTATCGGGTGGGTGACCATCCGCGACTTGGTTTGCGAGGGTGTCTGCGAGGTCGTTGCCGATGGAATGGTTGTGGGCTTTGATTTTGCCGAGGTGTGTACGGATGCCTGTTTCGCAGCGGGTTTTAAGGGTGTGTGTGATAGATGAGAGGGTGTCGCGGTGAATGTTGTGG